>CABFOW010001265.1:16847-85535 GCA_902141385.1 Timema californicum | reverse complement strand
CCCCCCCCCCCTCTCCCTCTTTTAGGAAGTTGCGTTGCGCATTTCACACTCCTCCATGATGAGTTCCGATACAATGAAACATAGGTCGGGGGATTGGACGGTGACGATAGAGTTTCTTTAAGAGGCAACCATTACCTCTTTGTCCAATGGCAGGAATGTAAAGTGTGAACTGAGTTCTTCTTTCCATTGTAAGAGTCATATTGTGTTTGTTCCCTTTTATGCGTTTCTATCCACCTTTCCTGTACCTTCTTCCAAATATAATGAGTTAAGGAAGTAGTGTAATTCTTAAATATTATGTAGTATACAAATGTCAACTTTCTTTTCCAAGAGATGCTTGCTAGTTTTTAAAGTCTATTTTATTATCTCCGCACTAAAACTAGAAAATAAATCTGCTCTATATAAAAAAAAACAGCCAACTTATTTGAAAGGCATACCATAACATGAAAATCTGGACTATCAGTAGAGTAAATTAAACCAAATTCACTAAGCTCTTCTATTTTTGTTTGATAAAATCAAAGAATGTACAGTAAAGTGTGATATGAGTAAAAAGGTCAAAAACAATACAGCTTTTAAAGTGAAAAGAGGGCCACAGTTTTCTATTTCTTTCTACCCTGCTGCCACTGGATAAAAAAGATAGTGCCTGCCTCTTAGAGAAGATAAATCGTTACTGACCAATCCCTTACAAGGGCAGATCCAGGATTTTCATGACAGGAAGAGCAATGGTAACCTGGATTTTCGTAAAAAGACAAAAATTCAAAAATTCTCCAAAATTTAAGAGTAAATGTGATAGTAATTTAAAAATTAACTAGAAAATTTTTGAGGAGAAAAAAAAAACGCATGCAAGTTTATCGTTCATTTTTTTTTTAAATTTTGTTGGTTAAATTATGTGTTAGTAATGTAAATCAATTATTGAAAGTACGTGGGTGACATGCGAAGCAAATGGCTAGTGAGATATCACACGACAGTACCACGAGTAGTGACTATAACATCAATTTAATTGGTTTAATTTTCAATTATTATTGTTAATATAACTAAAAAATTATTTCAGGTGGGGGTGGTAATCCCTCAACCTAGGTTTTGTTCTATTAAAAATCTTCATGATAAAGTGATATATATATAAAACACAACTTCCTAAAAGAGGAAACCAAAGAAGCCCAAAAGACAGAATATAGTAAAATTATAAAGAGAGATAGAAAATACACAACAAACAATGAAAGGGTAAAGATTAACAGAGATACACACTAGAATAAACGATGGAATATAAGTGAATATAATATACTATGCTTAGTTAAATTAGCCATTGTACACAAATAAAAACAACACAGATAATACAAAACTATCTAATACAAATTCCTTTAAATTTACACATCAATGAAGGAAGACTGTAATAAAATTATGAGCCAAAATACACAACCATGACTCACCCTTCTTCTGATTTTCTGACTGCATCATTTACAGATTTTTTTGATTTATGTAGCTTATTTGGAAATGTTACTTCAGCAGATGACTGAAAATAAGAGTAGTGAAGATTAAAACATCACAACTGTAAATACTACAAAAAAACAAACAAAAACAAGCATAGTTTAACAGAACTGTTTTGAATTATGACAAACCAAATCAAAATACTGTGATTCAATTCCTCTTTTTATCAGGCAAGTTGCTGCTAGATCAAAATACAGGATTTTTAAAACGTTTTTGATTGACTTATTTCCCCAGTATATTAAGTGTTTGGTTAAAATATTAAAGATTCGAGAAAATTTATGATTCAAAACTTTTTTTACTTTACATCCATTATTGTTTCCAGCCTGTTGCCTGGTTCAGTTTTTTATTCAAGTCATATATTTCCCACTACCAGTTAGCTAGGCCTGTCATAGCTTCATAATCTAACTTAAGACTAGGACAAGCACAACATCCAGTCCTTAGCTGTTAATTCGTCACCCACATTTCACCCATAATACATTTTTCAGCTATGCTGGGAATCGAACCCGAGACCCTTAGCTCAGTAGACAAACATGATACCAGCTGAGCTAAGGTGTTGGAGTAAGATTCAAGAATCAAATCTTAAAAAAAAAAAAGTCTTATTTCTTTCAATTTTTCAAGGTAAATATTTTGTTTTATAGCTTTAATACTTCTTATTGGGGGTTAAAAACCAATTATAATTCTAGGATAAACTTAACAACCAAACCCTAGACCGGTAATTTAACACTTAACTGAATGTATGAATTTAATGATAATTAATGGATTATAGTAAATAATGTTAACATTTAGCTACTATTTGTACTTTCTATTATTCCTTACCCGCCTCGGTGGCGTAGTTGGCTAACGTGCTTGTCATGTTGAGCTCAACTGCTGAGGATGGGGAGATCGAGGTTCGAATCTCGGTCGAGTGAACTGGGGGTGGTTTTTCCTAAATGGTTTTCCACTCTCCCTCCACACAAATGCGGGTTCACTTCCTCTAATTTAACCTTCCCAATTCCTAATCCATTAGAGTAATTAGTACTTAAAGCGTATAACCCGAACAAGTAGTAAGACGCGGTGCTAAATATTATTATTATTCCTTCATATTTAGATTTCCTCTTAGGTTTATAATTTTTTCCAAGATTCGGATTCGACCCAACTTGACTGTTTAGTTACTTTACCTTTAGGAAAAAGTGTAAGAGTAGTATCAGTCAGAAAAAAGTAAATATAATATTAGGTAAACTGAAAATGAATAAAATACATATTGGATGGTTTTTAACTTAAAATAACTTTTTTTTAAAAACCACGCATTTTCAATAAGACAGAAAAACATGTCTTTATTTATTTATAAAACAACCAATTCTGGGAATCTAGAGTGGCTTGTGAAGTAAGTGAGAAAATATTACAAAGATAATACTGTAATTTAAAAATGACCCCTCTCGATTTGTATTTATCCAACCACCCACACACATATGACTAGAGTGTTTTTTGTGAAAACATATTTTCCCTGTAGACAAAAGTTATAAAGTCAAAGAGTACAGTTTACAAATTATAGTATCAGATAGCCTGTGTTCATTCTTCATGAGCCATCTTTGGTAGAACGTTTTTTATAGCATTGCATCTTACCACCTGTTCAGGGTTTATATATACATATATATATAGAAGGGTACTAATTATGTTAATGAATTAGGGAAGAGGAAGTGTATCTGCATTTGCATGGATGAAAAAATTGAAAACAATTTAGGGAAAACCACCCTCAGCAGACCCGGCCGGAATTCGACACCCAATCTCCCTGTCATCTGTAGTTTAGTCCTACATAGGGTGACTCCTTGTACCATACAGCCACATAAGCAGGTTTTGGGAGGACTGAAGAGCCATTCTTACCCGTGAGGTTTCTGGACTAGGCGATGCTATCAGTATCCGGGGAGGAGTGATGAGACTTCTCAAGAGATGATGTAGAGGTTGCTGCTGCTGTACAAATTAACAGTTCATTTATTCATATATAAATATAAAACGACATACAATAATAATCTGAATGATACTTGTAATCAATGCATGCTTCTAAAATCTTCTATAAGTTGAATAAAAATTTTCTTTCATGTCTCAACACCCATTCCAGATAAGTCTGATTTTCATAGGAAGACAGTCATTTAAAAACTGGAAACTCATGTTGCCACAATGATGGGGAAAAATATTACAAAATTTGTGTTTACATTACTAGCCCGTTAAATTAATGATGTACGCCTGAAAAGAAATTAAACAGTATTCCATAAGAAGTATTATTGGAAGGTTTGATAACTATTTGGACTAACTTTTAAATAAATAAATAAAATAAGACAGAATACCTAAATTTAGTGATTTTAAATCAATATTAGTGGTTGAAAGGAGGGAGGGGGGCTTCCTGTAAAAATCAAACTTTACATACACTTAAACTGTACAGTACATTTATGAGGTAGGGATGAGGAAGTTAGAATTTATAGGAAATATACAGTAGCCCCATGACTTCTTTGGTGCTGACTGACAGCTCAAAGCTGACTTTTGACAGTCAACATTTAGGTATATACATAAATGTTGACTGTCAGAAGTGACTGCTGCTAAACCGATGTTTTTAAAGATCATTTGGTTCGACGTAGGGATACATAATTTGGTCTGGGAACGTTTCAAAGCTGTCAGTCAGCACCAAAGAAGCCGTGGGGCTACTGTACTTGCATTTGTGTAGAGGGAAAATGGGGAATCATTTTGAAAAAAAAAAAAAAAATTGAATACCCTCGACCGGGAATAAAAACTTGACATCTAGTTTTTGTGCCAACCTAAGTGGGTTATAAGCAGAGGTGATATCCTCAATCCTATGGGCTTTGAGAGATTCAAGAACTGTGATATCTCAAAAAAGTATCTCAAATACAATTATGAAGACCTTGACTTTATATAACAATTTTAGGTACTTGGCAAAAGAAGTTATTTAGACTTGTGTAGTTGAGAGAGGAACAAAATCACAAAAAAGATAAAATTGTATTAATATAATCAAGTTGTTAAAAAAATGTTCACTTTGTTGTTTAGATGTAATTAACATGACAAACAAATTAGCATTTGTCAGTGAAACCAAACCTTAAACAACCTTTTTAAATTCAATTGTAGAAATTTTCATTTTAACAAAACTGTACATTTCTAAAGATTGTAGATTTTAAAGAGAATTTAAAAATTAAGGGAAACATGAACATTGACTGTAAGAAAGACAATAAAAGTGAAAGCTATGGGAATGAAGTATGTGAGGAGCATGTTAGCTGTCACAAGAAGAAACAAGATTAGGAATGAAGTTATCCGGGGAAGAGTAGGGATACCATGAGTACATGAGATGGTATAGGAAGCAAGAATGAGATGGTATAGGCATGTAATGAGGATGGAAAAAGAGAGGATGCTGAAGAAAATGTTGGAAATCAAGTATTTAGGAAAAAGACTGCAAGGGAGGCCAAGAAAGAGATGGGAGTAACAGATGAAAGAAAGTGTTCAAGTGAAAGGAGAAGGATGGAAGAGATTAAAGGAGAAAGAGTGGTGGAAACATAGAAGACGATGGCAGTATTTTACAAAACTCACCCGGCCACAGGCTGGAAACAGTTGATGATTTGAGATTCAGATTTGAAAAAGAAAGGATTCAACACATTTCTAGTAATATGCGAATTATTTTTCATAGTATTATGGTTAATGCTACCGTTTTATATTTTTATTTTAACAGAGACAATCTGTACGCCTTTGAGAATTCCCTCGAATGCATATGATATCCACATAAAAAGTTATTTTAATTTAAAAATTTCACTGACCTTTCTTGAATTTTCATTTTTCTTGGCTAGAGCCTGCTCTTTGCGGAGTTTGTTGGCCGAGACAGTGAGGGCAAAACTTTTATCTGACACAGAAGAATCCTCCGAATTACAGCGGGTGGAATGTTTTACATCCAGCTCGTCCTTCTTGACCTCTTTGTTTGAGAACTCTACCATCACCCAAGGAAATGTGCTAGGAGTTGCCGGTGTTTTGCTGTTTAAGCGCCTTGGACGAGGGGAAAGTTTCTTGAGAAGGGCCGATAGGCGAGACCTAAGAATGTTAAAACACTCAAGACGTAAGCTCATCACATTATAGAATTTAGCTTGAGCTACTACTGCTTTTTTTTAAAAAGGGAAGCTCTTTCAACACATGTTAAGCTTGAAGAATAAAATATCCACTTAAACAATATCCAGCTAAAATTGTTTGTTTCTTTGCATAGAATAGTTTAGTGTTTTAGGCTTTCAAAAGATCGAATTTCCAACTATAAAGAGGTCAAAGTTTGTATCTCTGCTGGGAGCCGAAGGGATGGAAGTAAGCAACAAGATCACACAGCAAGAATATAACAGAAAACTAAATATCATACTTGAACAGGTTTTTCTGATTATATAGGGTCCCCCCCCTCCCTAGCACAGGGTCTTTCTACCCTTTCGGGTTGTATGCTCATGTACTACACTGATGTGTTAAGGATAAGGAGGGTTGAATTTAGAGGAAGTGTACACACATTTTCATGCAGGGATAGAGGAAAACCATTTTGAGAAAAATAACCTCAGTACACCCGACCAGTATACAAACCCCAATCTCCCTGTCATGGGTATATTGTGAGCGTGACACCTCAGACCATCGGCCATCAAAGCTCAGGTGTTTTGACCTAAGTCTTATTTTATGTTCAGTTGATGGACATACTATTCCCAGCCATTGCAATCATATCTCACAAGTAAGCATACTTTGTAGAATGCGGAGAAGCTTGAGGTTGCATCTGAGTGGAAGTGTGATATAAATGCTCCTCACTCCTAGTAGTGTCCCTCCAAGTGAAGGGGTTGTCAGACTCCGCAACACCAACTTCACAAACTCGATGACGAGCAAAGATGTTATCGCATGACTTTGTAGCCAGAGGGGCGCAGTCGCGCAAATGTGGCTTGCGCTTGGGAGCATTGTGACGCTGATATCTGGGGGGAAAAAAAAGCATGAATGCCTCAGATTAATAGTGAAAGGTGTTAAACAGAATCTCATTGCTGACAAACTAAAAGCGCCTCACCTTTCCCTTCAATGAGGCAGATTCTCAATTACCCCTGAAGGGTAGATTAGTTTGCAACACAGCCAGAAAATTTAGTTTTAATTTGAACACAATAATAACTAACATGATGGTATGATGTAAAGATCCAAGTTTTTTTTTTGCTCATCTATAATGGTAAAACCAATTTAAAACATAAACACTCAAATAATTTGAGTACTTAGAGTAATATTATGGTATATGGGGGTTATCTCAACACTAAAAAATCTATCACTAAGCATAACTTTTTTTAGCATTGCATTTTACTATCCATTTGAGTTATATGCATATGTACTAATTACACTAATGTGTCAGGGATTAGGCACATTGAATTAAAAGAAAGTGTAACTGCATTTGCATGGAAGGAGAATGGAAAACCATTTAGGAGAAACCACCCTCAGTTACCTGACTGGGATAAAACCCTGATTGTTCCATCTAGGCAGTCTAGTTTAGTGCAAAAGTAGCATCTTAGACCATGAAGACTCTAAGCTTGACTGTTTATTAGTTTATCTACATGGCTTTAAATGAAAAGTTGAATGTTTTTCATACACAGTACCTATCCTCAAAAATGTGTAGTTAAAAATGACATAATTTTAATTTTTGAATATTTAGCACCGCGTCTTACTACCCGTTCGGGTTATACGCTTAAAGTACTAATTACTCTAATGGATTGGGATTTGGGACGGTTGAATTAGAGGAAGTGAACCCTCATTTGCGTGGAGGGAGAGTGAAAAACCATTTAGGAAAAACCACCCCCAGTTCACCCGGCCGAGATTCGAACCTCGATCCCCCATCCTCGGTGGTCGAGCTCAACACGACTCGCGCGTTAGCCAACTACGCCACCGAGGCGGGTCTTGATTTTTGAAGATAGGTATAATTTTATTAGTTTTGATTTTGCATAGTTTGGCTCACGTTAGACTGAACACATCACTTCTATCATAGATACAGTAGGTGTGTATGGCTAGTATAACACATTAGAAATATACCTGAACACACGCTTGTTGGTGGCTTCCTCCAGACTGCTGTAGCTGGCATAGTCGCCAGAGCGGTGGTGCTTGTATTCAGCCTGCATCTGGATACCACCTTCCAACAAAGGAAGGAGTTTGGCTCGCTCGTTAGAGGGGAGACGTAAAATCTCAATTTTAGGCCGAGGAGTTTTGCTCATTGCGAAGTTGTGTTCAGGTCACATCATATAACCCAGCATTGTGTTGTAGAACTAACTGCATCTATAACCAAGGCACAAAGAGCCTAGTGCAAATCGTATATAATTTATTATCAAGAACTTAATACGACGGTTGACCTTTATAAATAAAGATATGAGAGTTTAAATATTATTTGGGAGTGATTCCTAAGCATCTTACCATACACCTAATACAGTGTACTTTACTTAAAATAACAAATAGGTGGTTAAAACTTTAATACTATCATTATAGTCACAAAGAAACATCGAATCGAATGATACTATAGCCTAATTATATTTATTTGAAATTATTTTATTTTTACAACATTTAGACAACTCATAAAAATCAAAGTCTAAGCATAAACACAGGTACTAGACAAACATGTGGATTGACCCATGATCCTTTATGATATGTTGGCTGTCATCTAATACTAAGAAAGTAAAAGCATTAGCCATCGTCTGTGGTCGTCACCATTATTGTTATTGTTGTCAGTGATGTTATTATTATTGTTAATATTATTGGCCTTTAGAGGCGCATCAACATAAAAAGGTCATAGCAATGTGAATAGGCCTATTAATTGAGATTCTAATTTATCAGAGAATTAAATAGTAGCAAGGTTAACTTTGTGGATCCAAATAATAGGACATGCACAAATAATGTGGCGGATTACCGGGCAAATTATGCTTTAAAGGTTTCTTAAGTGTTGAAATTTCAAAAACATTGTCCAATATATGTGAGTGGAACTCTACGGGCAGTCGCAAGTGGATGCATTTCAGACCCTAACAACAAATATAGTCGAACTGTACCCATCCCTTAAGTGAGTTTGGTTTTGAATTGTTCAATGTATGACCACAACATTTTTTTAAATGATCTTTACTTTAGTATCATTGGAGTCCCTGTGTTATTGGGAGTGTAAAGGTTGTGTAAATTTAGTGATTTTCAGGTTTTAAACATATTTTGTCCAAAAGGTATGGATCTTGGGTTTCGTCCACCATTATTTTAACAACACTTGGTCACTATTAAGAAAGTTTTATTTTAAGACGCCAATGATTTACCAAAGCTAGAACATTGTTAAGCGCCCTAACGAGGATCCGATCTGGTTGACCCAACAGTCTGCCTGACCAAATCAGGTGTTATCTACAGACGACCTGACTTAGTAACTGATTTTTATCAGTTTTTTCTCTAAGAGACAAACACCAAAAAGTTGGGATCGTGCTAATAGCATCATTAGAGATTAATTCCAGAAAAAGAAAAATGAGGGCCAAAAAATGGCTAGTTGAACGAAAAAAATTCAGCCATATGATATTACTACATACACAATAGGCCTATTACTCGCGCCCGTATTTGTAGTACAATTGACACGCTGAATCACCTGACAACGCTAGAGACGAGACGATTTGGTCGGACGGTCGTGCGGTTGGATGCGCCGGCTACCCAACATGAAATATAAATTTTTGTCGGGCGACACACCAACATACGAGCCGATATTGCGCCTGATTGACCAAATCGGCCCGACCACCTGACCAAATCGTGTCGTATGTAGGGCCCCTTTAGGATAATCAAGCTTCGAAGATCATGGTGGGCAGGAATTGTAGACCTAGCGCGAATGAGACAATCAAATAAGAACGAGCCTCTTTGATAGTAATTTCAAGTTGAGCATTAGAAAAAGCGGTATTCTTAAATTCGCCATCAAAGTAAATTATTATTATTAATTTCTGCTTACCTTACAAAAAGATTCTTCTTCCTCTTGTTGAAAGTTATATTTTATCACCTAATCACGCCCAAAAATTTTCTTGGCAGTAGTAAACAGGATTGTAAAAATATCACAAATTTTAAAATCCAAAGCAATGAGATATGCTAAAGAACATAAAGAAAATTTGTTAAGTCCAACTATCAATATATCACGAATATTCGTCAGTTATACAACAATAGTAATTTTTTCCTAAGCTAATAAAACATGAAATAGACTAATGAACTCATATCGATAGTAGTAAGTAGTATCAATGTTTACAAATGAAACCAATTCTATTTACCAGTGTCGCCAACAATAACAAATAATAGATATTGGACCTAGGTAGGTCAAGAAAATAATAAATTCATATTCAATTATTGAAATATCTATATTTTTTTATATTTAATTTACCCTCTTGAAATATTCAAAATCAAGAATATGGAACAAGTCAACATTTTAACAAGCTAATTCATTAAATTGATATACCATTGGATGTACGATAAGTAACAAATAGAAAGTGGCTGGGCACTGTTATTGACATTGACACACAATCCTCCTATTACACTTATTACTTTCACTTTCATGCTGCTTACAGAATATCAAATATGTAACTACACTTAAGTATTAAAAATAAATAAACTGACAGTTATGCATTTTATATACCGTTTACCATGAAATACAGTATCGCCGCTGAATGAATTATACGCTATTGCTTCGAACTTCAAGTATAAGCCACACGATAGTATAACCATGAAAGGTAGTCTTGCTACCCTTTTTGGTACCTTTCTGGGTAGGCAGATTAAATCGTTTACATTTACTGAATAAGAGTTGTAAATGCGATATTATTGTCTCAGGGCCGATTAATAATTCGAAGCTCTTGAAATGTAGTGCTACAGAAGAGTGTTGAAAATACTATGAATGGAGATGAATCAAATACAGAAGTGTTAATAAAAGCAAATAAAGTAAGGAAACTTTGAGGTGTATAGTGAGTAAAAGTTAACACGATAGGCCATAAACTATTTAGAGAATGTGTACCAGCATTTTCGTTGAGGGAGAGCGGAAAATTATTTTGGAATCCCCCTCAGTACACCCAAACGATATTTGAACCTTGATCTCTTTGTCATAGGCAGTATAGACTACTGCGAAAGTAGCACCTTAAACCATTTGAACACTGAAGTGGGTTGGGAAAAAAATTGGCCCAAGATAGGCAATAGTTGAGAGATACCAAACCAATCACAGGATTGCTGACCAAATAATGATGATGGCCGAGGCTATTAAATATCTTTCGAATGATAACAATTCACTCCTTGCTTTGAATTATAAGAGTACAAATATGGATCTTTCCATTGTTTAGTTATTTATTTGCTCCATTACACTTGATTTATAATTATTATATTTATCAATAAACATTCTCCAACTATGGTGGCCGCATTGTTTAATCCAAGGCATCCCACTTTCAATAAATTAAGACTGCCGATGACGGAAAAATCAAGGTTCTATCCCGGTTGGGTGTACTAAGGGTGTTTTTTCCAAAATTGTTTTTCATTTTCCCTCCTAGCAAGTTTGGGTGAACTTCCTTTAAATTTAGCCTACATCCTCACTAGCGTAATTAGTGTATATACATATAGCCTAAACAGGTACTAGTAAGATTTGGTTCTAAAAAAGTCCCGTTAACAGGCTTTTTCTGAAACTGAAGCCTATGGAGTGGCCTATATTCATACGTAATGCATAGCTAATCACGAATAGTGCATAACTGTGATAAAAATATAACCCTTTAAAATAATACGTGGTGAATTAAGTCTTACTCAAGTCGATTGCTTTTTTACTGATAAAAGTTGTATAATCTTTTTAAAAAAAACTAGATGAGGACTTTAAAAATACTTCATTAAGGAGATTACTTGGAAAATAAAGTTAATTTATTAATTTAAATAAGACAGTACAAAATGTACTACTTTCTTCATTTTCACTTATATTTTTAACATTATTTTATAATTAATTACATGATCCACTTACTTATAGTACTATTGATTTATAATAATTGAAATTTTACATAAGTTTAATTTTTAAAAGATTAAAATACATTATAAATATTTGATCATGAAATAGAATTAAACAAAATCAAAAGTAACCAAATACACTAAACTTATTCGACAGCAATACCAGTACAATGTTACAGATAAGACAATTAATGAATTTTTATTTTGCAATTCAAGCTATAGGTGCTAAGACAAACAAAATTCAAATAACTCAAGTTAGCCCGCCACAAGACGTTCAAATATAAGCTGATGATCCATCTGCTATGTACATTGTCGTTTAGCTGAGTAGAGTCTCTCATTGAATTCTAACTGGCTGGTACACTTCAAGTCTAGAGTTGTCTATTCTCAAGTCTGTACTTAATGCATAAAAAGATAAATCAACTATATGATTTAGCACTATTCACTATGTTTAAATTAAAGTAGTGTTAAACTTTGTACGCATTATGTGCGATGCACTATTCTTTATTAGACATATGTTATGCATGGTTGGCTTAAGACATCTTTAGATATTATTCTGAAAATTGAAAAATGACACCTGAACATGGGAATCAAACCAGGAACCTTTGGCTTAGTATCTGTGTCCAGGTCTCATTTTTAAATTTTGAGAATATGATATCTATAGTCCGTTCCACTCTTACTCTGCAGTACAGGTCTTATGGAGTGCGCAGTTGCCAGATCTCCCCACTCGAAATAGACGGACAACTTTTACATTTATACTTAGCAAATTATATAAACTTTATACACGCTATGGCAATCAATTATTTGAAGTTTGGGTTGTCAATAACTGTGTATTATTCTGTTTACTAACATATCAATGTCACTTTTGATATACACTGTACACTGTCATCTGCAATGAATAGATTGGAGATCGAATCCTTTTAAAGATGGTCTTCCCAAGTAACTAGATTTATACAAAAATATTCCGTTTGAATGTGAATGTGTGTGTGTGTGCACTTTTATAAACAATTAGGCCTACCTAATTCATCTTTATCATAGTAAAAGCTAAAACTCAATAATAATAATAGTAATAATAATGACAATAATTTAATAGACAATGGTTTTATAAATTAAAATCGTGATAATTATAAGGGAAGGGGTGTGGGGGGAGATTATAAAATCCATTAAATGCACATTTAAGTCTTCTATGTAAAGTAAATAACATATTAGTTTAAACCTAAAAAAATACATTTATGCTTCATCGCTGTCCCCGCACAAGGGAGTGGCTGAAGTAGTGTTTAGTGAGTGGCCCAGGTAGCTCAAAACTTTGAGACTGAGTAAGTGGACTTATGGGAGGAGGTGATGAAACAGGGGATGATCAAGATGATGAAGTTAATCTTATTAAAAACTGCTCCTCGTCATCTTGCAGCTCGTCTACTTTCCACATATAATTTTCTATTATTCTTTTGACGTGATTTACATAATCGAGCCAGTTATCTACAAGAATCTTTTCATTCGCGGCAGATATTAAGAATTTCATACCTTTAACCTTAAAACTAGCTTTGTTCATTTTAATAAATATTTTTACCTGAGCTCACAACATCTCTATAGGGCTAGGTTCACAAAGATACGGAGTCAAACGAATGACTTGTCGATCCAGAGCCTTCGCCATCTTATCCACTTTGTATTTTTCAAATTTGTGTTTGTGTTGCGAAATCAAATACAGCATTTCCCGTTTCAACATTTCATCATCAACATCAATGTTCTTATAGATAAGCCACTCAACAATTTGAGCTTTACGCTATGATGTGGTCGGCATCGTTTCACACCTTCTGCTATAATAAGCTGCATTATCGATTACGATAACAGCTCCTTCAAGTGTACTAGGGAGTAATTGTTCTAAACCCACTTTCATAAACGTCACCATCCATTTCGTGATTGGCATCTGCTGTGTTTTTCTTGCACAAAAACGTATTTCAAGTACCATCAACAAAGCCATTTTCATTTCCAGCGTGAACCATCGCAAAGCGTGATCCGTGAGTCCGTGGGTGGCTTCAGTCCCATGCTTAACCTCACAAGAAATGCTTGCCAAGAACTCTGAATGGTAGTATCTTTCCATTCCTTGGAAACTTTATGTCCAACATTTACCCATGATTCATCTGTATAAATAATAGGTCTACCATCAGCTCTGAACTTTTTAATATCCTTCAAATACTTATGATGCCACCTAATAATGTCATCCCTTTCAATGAAAGCACTCTTGTTACCCCTCCACTCGTACTTAAAACCCATCTCCTGCAAAAATCTGTATAAGGTAGTTCACGAGAAATTTGGTAGTGTGTCGTCTGCGTCTACACTCACTAAAATAATACGTAAAGTAGGGGGCAAGTTGTCAAACAACAAGGAATGGACAAGACGACGAACACCACTTTGTAAGATACCATCGTATGTGTTCGTTCTTTAATTTCTCTTGTTTACTTTTTCTCTTTGTTTTCTTTTTGAAGGAGTCCGCAAAGGACCACATTTTTATATCTCTCTTAATGCGTAAATAGTTATTTCGGAACATTTCGTAGCTTTACATGTTTCCCTGACTGCTTTAGTGACATTCATTGTCTTAGTAAAATAATTGAAAATGTTCATTACTATTTGACGTTCTTTGCTTCTCAGTATACCTATGCTACGCACTTTTCTTGTTACCGTTTACATGATAACTAATTAAAAAACTAACACTAAACACTATGAATCAATAATAAATAATATATAAAATGATCATCCCATATAAAGTAAAATATATTATAACTAAAAATATAAGGAAAAATTAAAATATAATATGAGCAAACGTTTGCTAAAAATGACGATTAAACCACCAAATACTCTTAGCACTCTGTAAGCCCATGCCAAGATAATGACCGTAACCCGTAACACAAGAATAATGGCTCACAACTGGAAAGAGGCTTCTTGGACAGATTTCAAACAGCTTTGCTTTTCCAAGAGGACTGTCACCAGTAGGATTCATTGGTGTGAAGCTCAGCAGAAATATATTTATGTTTACACAGGATGCTAAGCTTGAATACTGTGTTTTGACTTTCAGCATTTACACAGATTTAAATCAACAATATAACAGAGTAAAGTGGCTAAGATTATGTTCACCAGTATTTTCCTGAAACAATGGAAAAATAACTTGTTAAAATTAACCACAGTTAATTATTTTTCATTAGGTGGATGTACTTTCCTAACACGCTAATTATTTCAACACACGACTTACAAACTACCCAATACTAAGAAAACATAACATTTCGTCCTCTATCCGACGATTTACCAAATATAAATAAGATCATCCCAATATACGACCTCTATCTCAGTTAGCTCATGATCTATCGACTGTGCTAAAGTGTTTAATTAATGACAATGAATTGAACCAGGATTCGAAACTGGGCCTGATTATAAACTGTGGCAAAGTGTAAATATGAGTGTAAAGCCTTAAGACTGCTCAGCCACCCACTTCATTGGATAGCTCGTTTCTTAATTCAAAAGCATAGTGTAATAAAATTTGGAGTTACATATAAAATGTATTATAACATTTCTAACATTGTCTCGGCAAGTACAATAAAACCATGTTTATTAAACTATAATTACAAACGAAGACGAGTATAATGAATGTTTAAGTGGCTGAACCTTGTATTTTGTGAAAACCAATATTATCAATTTTGATGTGGATGGGATGAACTAACGCTTCAGTTTTCAATGCTACAACTGTTTAAAATTACTCTACTCTTCAAGACTGGACAGAGCTTAAAGTAAACTACACCTTCTTCAACTTAAAATGCTACCGCACATAAATGGGGCGCACTATTTGCCCATGGTTTTTCAAAAATAAATTTGAGCTTTACTTATGATTTATTAAACATAATGTACCTAAGCAAAATCTAAAGAATTTTTTTTTTCCAATAAGACAACTTTTTCATGTATTACTTTACATATTTCAGGAGGTATAATATTTTTTTTAACATTGTATAAACGCTATTCCTTTCAGACTTTGCAGACGTTGTTCATAACTATTATAACAGCTACAATAAAATTACTGGCTTTTCCTCACAATTCGAACTAGACTTATGACGTGATACTATTGAAACCTCATGAAACTTTGACACAATGCATATTTTCAAATTTAGAAAAAAATAGTGATTTAAATTGATTTCACAAGTTGCATAAATGAATGTTCATTAATATGTCATACTTATTTCATAGAAATAACGACGTTTAAATTTAAGATACAAAATGGTAACTCCGTTTGGTAGAAAAACAACAGTGCTAAAGGAGGAAACAATGGGTTGGAAAGAGATGGTAATAGTACATAAGAGCCTGTACGGAAATTTAAGAGTGGAACGGATAGATTAATTCTCACTAAAAGCATAAATAATAGCTTTGACTATTTAATTCTTAAATCTTTATATATATGTTATAATATTTGGAGAAACGGGTGTGTACCAATTAAAATTAAAAAAAAAAAATTGTGAAAAATAAATAATTTAAACTTTCACTTTACCCCTGCTGTTAATTTTAATATAATACTTTTACCTAATTGATTTAAATTTTAATACAAATTGAATTTTTTTTACAAATCAAATGAGAGATATTTCAATAAATTCAAGTAGCTTCCTGATTTGTTATTTTAATCTATGCGTGAGCTTACTTCAGTTCTACCAGAGCGCACCACACTATAATATTTTTCTTTTAATTTCTTTTTGGAAGTCAAGCTATCATTGACGGGTGAGACTATTTATATATTTCCAACGAAATATTAAATATTTATATTAAATATATATACATTCAAATTTATTTGTGTAACAAAATTGATTTTTTTATTTTATAACAAAAAAAGTACTATAATTATAGTGAAAGTAACACAGTCTCTTTTGCCTATTTTTATATATTTTTTCTCTATGCCCTTTAAGATAACTCAAGGGCTTATCATGCATTTCTTATATTTTGGCAATTTTTGTTGTTAATAATTCAGTACAAAAAGCTACTTGCTAATAAATACATTTTACATTTCATACAGAGGTAATAAGTTTAGGTCTGAATGGTTGTTTAACCTTTGGTCACTACCCCCTATTATGTACCTATAACCAACCGCTTGTCGGACTCGCAATTACAATGGCTCTACTCTTAATTACGCTTCTATTAAATACTAAATAGATTATTTTCAATAACAATTCGTCAGACGTGATTTCAGCCTATAGGAACAAACAAGTATGACTATAAAAGTTAAATTCATATTAATGTTTTCAAATAAATCAATATTTAAAAAAACCTTTAAATGGTTAAATACATATGATTTTAATTGAAAATCCTGTATTCATTACAAAAATTTCCAAGCGCTTTTGTCATAAATCAAATAACTTTATATTTTTTGATTTTAGTAGTCCATCCATATCTTTTTTATTGCCTGAATGCAAGCCAACACAATTACATAAACGCAAGAGATGAACATGATTCATCTCCTCCAGGCAAGCGGGTCCGACAGTTCTGACATACGGTTGTGTTTGCTAAGCTATTGTAGACAGACAAAGTTATGTTATTGCATAGTTGCAAGTTTGACAAGCGGGTGCGTTTGGTTGTAGATTGGCCATAATGCAGTAGGCAAACATATTCCTTCATTGTAGCTAGTCTACAACCTGTTAAACCTTCTTGTCGGACTTGCAATCATAATATCGTCTGTGTACAATAGCATATGCAAGCACAGCCATTTTATGTTGGAACAATCATAACCGCTTGTCAGGAGGAGATTAACATTGTCCATCTCTGGCGTTTATGTAGTTGTATGGACTACTAAAATCAAATACATTAATAGTTATTTAGTTTCTTTGTAATAAATACAGAATTTTTAAAATTTCCAATGAAAATCATATAAATTATAGTTAATTATTTAAATATTTATTTCTTATTTGAAAACAATATGAATTTGACTTTTGTTTTCATCTTTGATGTCTTGTCTTAATTCCTATAGGTTGAAATTACGTCTTAAGGCCTTTCATTGTAGACTGTCTATTTTGTAATCAAGAGAAGTGTAATTGCAAGTCCGACAAGCGGACATGTTGGTTGTAGACGAGCCATTACTGATTCTGTTCATACGTTATTACACCTGTACATTTCTTAGATATTTCATTCCAATCGCGTTCACCTTGCTCTTGTGTGTTTCCTGACAAACCCATGCTACACACCCATACAACAATGTTGGCGTTAACACACATACATAGATAGGCCTTTTGCCTCTCTACTACTTCATGTAGGTGACCTGGCAGTCTAGGGTTAAGGTGTCAGTCAGACTTCTATGCTGGCGGCCGGGGTTCAATCCCCGGTCCCGGCATAAATTTATCTGATTACCAAACCCTTCCTTCACCTCTGACAAGACATCTTGTTAATGTGAGGAATGCCAGGTCTCCACCGTGGTTCGGATTCCACGTTAAACTGTAGGTCCTCCATTTCATCTCACAATCACCCTACTATTACACATTAGCGTAAGTGCATATAACCCGAACGGGTAGTAAGACGCGGTGCTAATAATAATAATACTTCATTCTTTATAATTCTCCACATACATCAAACTACTCTTCGAGGTGCATTCATCCTAAGTTGATTTTGCCATCTCTACTCCCATCTCTCCTCAAAACATTCCACTTACACAAAATAATTCGCTTGTTCTAATAGTTTTCCATTTATATTAAGCTTACAATCATTTCTTGATCCATCCTTATAAAAACTATCACTTTAGTCTTGGAGACATTCATAAGATCCATTCTGCCTGTCACCACAGTCAATCTATTTAATACATTCTGCAAGTCACTTTGACTCTCGACCATTAATACGGCATCATCTACATACAACACACTCACATAGTCCATTTTTACACCATCCACATCCTCACAAGCGGCCCTCATATACTTGTGCATAAAAACACTATACACCCATGGATAGAGACTTTAGACAATCATGTATAACACAATGTTCAATGTCAAACCATTCGCTAAAAGCTCCATGCACCCAAATGCACTCTTTTCTTCCATTATACACCACCATAATTGCAAATTTACCAGCCATTCATTCACACCATACTCAATAACATTCCGTAACATATTCCTATTCACCCGGTCGTACACTTTCTCCAGATTAATGAATGCACAATAAACTTTAGTTCTTACTGCCATGCATTTCTCAATCACTTGTTGCTATGCATATATCTGGCCAACGCAACCTGTACCTGGCAGAAACCACATTGCACAGCCCAAATCATATCCACAGTTATTTCTGGCCACCCTACCCATTAAGACTCTCTCAAAAACTTTGCCTGAAATATTCAACAAACCAATTGCCTTATAGTTCTTACATTAATATTACTGCAAATCAAAACCTAAACTTCCATTCGTTGACACAATTTTCTAAAATATTTTGCAGTAAAAGACAATTTTCACAAACTCGCAAATACTTCATCATATTTAATTCTGTGATATGTACAAACATATAAAATAGTTTTTGCTATTATTATTACCTGTTCCATCTTAGAAGATTTTATTTATTTATTGACACATTAAATATTTATTGGTAATCTGCTAAAATACCTCCAATCATATTGAAATGTGTTAGTTGCGAGATTTCCAGTTATGATCGATATGTGTGTCAATCTTTTCCATTAAATTTAGTTGGGAAACACTCTAAATGTTTTTAAACGAGAAAAGTTTAATAGGACATTAATTATTTATTTGCAAGAGCTGTGTCTAGACATGATTTTATAAGATTTAGGATGTGATTTTATTGGACATTATGGTTGACCAAAACCCATGATTCAAGTCACCTATTTTATTATTCGTCGATGTTTTATTTTATTTTCATATTATTAATCGATTCTCTGTAAAAATTTGCTTGTAAAAATAATCATGAATGATTGATATGGTTAAAAATAAAATAAAAAAATCTTGATTTCTATTCACTCTTATGATACTTAAAAATATATTTCTTTTTAACCTTTAAAAAAAAAAGCAAAACACATTTTATTTGGGCTTAATCTATAAAAGTTTATTGACAATTTTTTTTAACATGTATATTCTTTTTACCCTCTCGCAGCCCCCTATGAGCATTAAATACAATTTTATCTTCTGGAGATATCAAATGTTTTAAACATTTAAAACTGGAATTCATTTAAACACATTCCTGTCACCCTTGAAAAACCCTCTTATTTTATTTTGGTATAGGGGTTTGTTTACCTTATGTGGTCGTTAAGATGTTTCTCTCTACTTAACCTTACTTAAAAACTATCATACTGGCATTTGATTGAAAAGTTACCTAGATTAATAGTTTAGGAAATCAAACTAACAAGCGTATAATGCAAAAGGATAGTAATTAAGATGTGCTGAAAAAGTAATGAAAAATTAGGTATACTACCCAACCACAACATGAGATCACAAAAATGAATAATACAGTCAAAAGTAGGAATTATTATTATTACTATTAAATTATTAATGGATGACCAAAATTAAGAAGAAAATTATAATCAATGTGAGACTTGAGATTAATATTTAAAGCACTTAAGTTTGTTATCCAGCCTAATGGTTGCAGGTGCAATTCAGAGAAACACCAAAAGACAAACTTCTTCAGTTTCTCTATTTTAATTATTTTGTAATAACTTAATATTTTTTAAATTTGTGTGGAGTCCCTGTTGTAGAACCTATTTAAGGAAACTTTCCGAGTGCCTTTCCTTTACATTGAATGGCTTTGTGCTTTGAAAAAAAATAATTTCATTGAATATTTGTAATGTAGGCCTACTAATAATAAATAAACACAGATAAAGATTATCATTTTGTAAAGACTGTAATCACATAATCTCTCTAATAACTGTTCAAAGTAGGTTGACAGTTCATTATTATTATTATCATTTACTACACTTTGTTAGGTAGATAATGAGTGCTCAACACATTACACTTTGTTTTTATCAAATGAGGTTAAAATTTCTGGCAAATTGCTCTAGCATTTACAATCTAACTTCCATAGAAAGAACCTTATCCGACACCTTAAATAAAATACTAGCTCTACTTTCACATATTCATACATCACTGGTCATGTTATCTGTGGTTGTCACTTTTGATCCATAATATCAATGTTGATAGGAAAACATATGATTTTATTTTATAAAAGATTCAGTTATTCTATTAAAATACTACTATATGCTTACTCTTTTAATTATATAGGCTGAGGTTTTATTTATAATAGGGCCCGCCTCTGTGGCGTAGTTGGCTAACGCGCTTGTCGTGTTGAGCTCGACTGCTGAGGACGGGGAGATCGAGGTTTGAATCTCGGTCGGGTGAACTGGGGGGTTCCTAAGTGGTTTTCCACTCTCCCTCCACGCAAATGCGGGTTCACTTAATCTAATTCAACCTTGCCAATTCCTAATCCATTAGAGTAATTAGTACTTAAAGTGTATAACCCGAACGGGTAGTAAGACGCGGTGCTAAATATTATTATTATTATTTATAATAGGGTGGTTGTTTTATTTTTCAAAATGGATTTCCAATTTTGTCCACAGACAAAATGCACATTTCTTCAAATTATCACCCCCTTTGTCCTGTCTCCTTAGATTAAGTCCTTATTAGCAGACACATTGGCTTTAAAGCACACAGGCCATGCATACCAATATAAAACACTTTACAACAATAAAAAAAGTTTTTCAACTAAATTATTTCTTGAAATTGTTGGCACCTCCACAAAGGTTTTTATCTTGTGGTGTCATATGAAGGTTACCGGTAGTTAGGGAATAAAAGTCAAAAGGTCATAACAGAAATTACTGCGTAAGTCTTCTCTGTCTGGGAAACAAGCCAATAATTCTACTTTGATTCGGTTTAGCATTTGTAAGCATACCAGGAACATGTATATAACTCTTTAATCAGTACACAATCGTTAAAGAAAATGAAAATCTTGATTAAATAACTGAACTTTATATCATATCACAAAGAAATTCTCTTGAATCTCAATGAATATATGTTAATTTTGTTTCTTTATTGGTTTTATAACGTTAATAATTAAGTTACTGTTGAGTTTAAAGGGGATTAGAACTAATCTGTAGTAGGCAAGCTTTGTTTACATGTTATACCGCGGACAAGGTGTAGCTAACACAGCTCAAACCAGGTGTCTCATTGCAGTGTAGAGTTCTATAGGCCTAGTATTTTTTTAGAAAACTGAATTAAGGCAATTGAAAATATTTTTATGAATTTGGAATGTAATATTGACAAATAACAGAGCTTAATTTATATTTTATGTAATTTAATCATTATATTGAGTAAAGTTATAATTTAAAAAAGGGTGTTCCTACCACCTTTGATTTTAATTTAATGTTGACAATGTATTAATGTTTTATGGTAAAATTGATCTGATATTTGAAACTTACAATTATATTTATCTTTGAACAAATAAACTATGAACCATTTATTTCAGAAAGCACCGTATTTTTCCTACAATAAATAAAATGATAAAAAAATTCAAACATAATGGGTGCAACTCTAGACACAGTATTTATTTAAGAGTGTTTTTAATTGACTGATTTTAAAACTGCTGATTGACTTTTGGAAGAAATATTCATATTTGTTAGTAGCCTACGAGTTAAAACCTTTTTTTACTATAGTTGCACCCGCCTCGGTGGCGTAGTTGGCTAATGAGCTAGTTTCTTGTTGAGCTTGACTGCCGAGTACGGAGAGATTTGAGTTTCGAATCGGTTGGGTGAACTTGGAGTGGTATTTCATAAATGGTTTTCCACTCTCCCTCCACACAGATGTGGGCTCACTTCCTCTAAATTAAACCTTGGCTATCCCTAACACATTAGCATAACTAGTACTTAAGTGTATAACCCAAACAAGTAGTAAGATGTGGTGCTAAATAAATAAGTCTATTTGCATCGCTATTGGCTTCTTGGCAATAAAACATGGGAGCGTGTGAAAATGTGCTTGTTTTAGTAACCTACCGTACCTACACCACCTCTTGATTAAATACACACTAGGGAGGCTAAAACCATATAACAAGTGGCAAGTTGCCATCGAGTCGCCGGCTCTTCTTGGCAATGCGTGTAGGAGAGGAGCTTGGCAAGTGGAGTGCAACCATTGAATATATATTTCAAAATTAGTAAGGCATTGTAAAACAAATTAAAACTCTAAGAAGTATAGAATATTTCATATTTTCCTTTTAAAAAAATGTTTTGCTCTATTTTAAATATTTTCACTATGTATATGTGAATTGGTAAACAAAGAATTGTTTGGAAAACATAAACTTAAATAATAATTTAAATTTTTTTATTTCACAGCAGATGAGCCAAAATTTCTTCATTTTATTGAGCTTTTTATTGCTATTATCTAAGATTTGGTTGGTATTGTTTAAAACTTAAAACGTGACGGCTTCTAACATTAATCATGGCTAAGGGCCATACTGCATTTGTAAAATAGTAATGTTTGCTACACTTTGTTATAATTTGAATTAAAAATTTTAAGATAATAAAATATAGATTATATGGCAAAAAAAAGTGGTCTCTGATCTTTCATAAGTTTAAATTTACTAAAAAACAATTATGTCACTAAGTTTACTCTTCTATAAATTTATTGAATTCAACTAAAACACCATTATTTGATAGGTTACTATAATTATGTTCATTTTTCTCAATGTAAAAAAAATTACAAATATTACAGCCCTATATCATAAACATTTAAAATTATACTATGTCTATAAATAGCTTTTGACTTTCATAGCATTTTGTTTTGATTAGAGAAAAACAAAGAATTTAAGCAATTTAAAGCGGTTTGTACCAGATCACTTATTTAATAGGTTATCACATGTATGATAAGTAAAGTCAATTAAAATGTCTGATCTGTAGTTGTGATTTATTCTTCTCGCTGACATTACTAAAATAAGTGATTGAACTTGTTTTCTGTGTTATTGTATCAACATCCTCAACTGACTAGAAGGGATCTTAATTTGTTTTTTGTTGGCAGAAAGCACGAGCGAGTTGGTTGAAACAGCAGCGATGCATCTTTCTCGAGTTGCCAGTCATGCTGTTCGACTTTCTGTGACTCAAGTATGTATGGTTAACATAGTTATCTATTATACTATATAATAATCACTTAAAAAAAAAATCAGAACAAAGGGTGGCCAATGTTTGTATAAAATTGAGTCACACACTTCTATCACATTTACTGATAGCCGGATAAAAATAATTCATCTTAAGCTTAAAAAAATAACATCTTAGCACTCATTTGGGCTAGGATATATTTATTATTTTACACCCCAAAAGTGAAATTGGGCAAATTTCTCCCATTCCGTGAACTGACTACCTCACTACCTTTATTTTTTTTTATCACCGCGTCTTACTACTTGTTCAGGTAATACACCTGTATGAACTAATTAACACTAATTGTTTAGGGATTGGGAAGGTTTAATTTAGTGTGGAGGGAGAGTGGAAAATCATTTAGGGAAAACCACTCTCGGTGCACCCGCAGAGTGGCCACAAACCTAGGCATTATAATTTTATCAAAAATTATATTAATCTTCTTTTTTGTAAACTCATTTCCATTATTGTATATTATGGCAATCACAAATAAAATGAACTAATAATCTTCAGACACATTGTGTTGTTTTGATTATTTTCTTAACCAGAACCAAGGTCATTTAATGCACATTTGTGTAAACTTTGTTTAGGTTTAGATGGAACGGGAGGGCTCAAATCAAATTCACGAGATAATATTCGATCAAGTATTTCATTAAGTCTTCACTTGCATGAGTAGCCTAATAAACAAACAAATTAAAGCGACAACAATATTATATGTCTCCACTGCTCTGATTCGTTCCTTGTTAAGCTTAACAAATTATTTGTATTTGAGCCTGGACTGACATCTTTGTCAACTGTAATAATATTTTTCCCGAAATATTGATACAAATTCCTAGCCGGCTACAGGATGAGTTGGGAGCTGATTGTAGTTTACGATAACTAATGAGGTGTAGTGAAGGGACAAAACTGAAGTACATAATACGTCCAGGGGGAAAACCTGATGCAATGGGTGCCATTTGATTTTATCTAATTTGGGAACCAAGACCTATTGAACACATACTAAAGTTAAACTTAGTCGGCCGCCAGTTACGGTAACCACAAGAGAAATCCAATTAATTCCCTACAACTCGTTAGTTCCTTGAAAATTTATTCAAAATTAAAAATGAAAAGTAAAATTCACTGTGAGCTGCTTTAAAATTTTAACGTAAGTATGACCTTGATTAGAAAGTTTCACAGAATGTTTTACATAAGGGAGATTTTGTAGGTGCATAAGATAGATTGAAAACAGAGGGAAAAAGATTTGTTTGACAAAAAAAAATAATTAAGTGTAAGTTAAGCTATAGTTAAACAATGGTAAAACCCTTTTAAATAGAATTTCAGGGAATGCCCTAAACCAAATAAGGTGCGATTTATAAATCAAAAGCATCAACTAAACTTTCCAACTCCTGGATAGGCTTAGGCAAAACCAAAAGTATCAACTAAACTATCCAACTCCTGGATAGGTTTAAGCTTAAAAAACAATAAAACACAACAGAGCGGTATTTACTTATCTAGACACACATGCATAGCTATAGGCCCTTCAATAAACTTCTTGCACACACAAAAAAACTATATAGCACGAACCCAAGAATCAGACCATACTACTCGCTGAGGTGGTTGAGCAGTCAGTTATTAAATTACAAAGGTTGAGGCTCCAAGCTAGTCATTAGTTAAGCCAGTTAAGCCTAACATGAATCTTAGATTCCAAAATGGGGTGAAATGTATCGTTATAGATTTATTCACATAAATAAAGGACAGGTCTATATCGAAACTGCCAGTGTGAGAGTGACACGACGGACCATTCATTGCATGAGGGTGTATGTAAAATTACTTGTTTATGATGTGTCGACATTATCCAACTTGTAGGACATAAAATAATCAATATGATATCCTAATACTTCCTAGTAGTGACTGGGAAAGTACTGTGCTGAACATATTGTTTTAGTCATAGTAGTTAAAGAAAATGATGGTAGTTCGAGCTTCAATGATTTTAGAATAAATATTACTGGAATCTCTCGTCGGCCTCTACAGCAGCAAACACTGATTACAGTAGTGCATTTGAACTGCTTTAACTGTCATTTAAACTTTGAACCTAATACTTAATGTAAAGGTCACCGTCTGAACTCGCTATCATCATTACTCAACAGTTAAACACATTCAAATGATTATATCATGCCATTTTACTTATTCATTTAAACTTATTTTAATTTTGTAAAATATGGGGCAAAGTGGATCAAGGCCTAATAAATATAATAACTAGAAATATAAATGCATAAATATAGGTACATTATAGTAGGAGAAAAGTAGTCACAGCCAATATTGAAGATTTAAAAAAATTAGTTGGAGTGGATAGAACCATCTCAAGATAGGGATAGGGTGTAATGAGGACAGGATGGAACTAGCTCAAGATAGGGATAGGGTGCAATTAGCTGGACTGGATAGAATTAATTCAAGATGAGGATAGGTAGCATACTTTTGTAAGTGCGGCAATTAACTTTTTAGTTCCTAATGCCATAGGTTAAGTAACTGTTGTTGTGTTTAATAAATCTTAACAAAACCATGATATATTTTATGCTATATGGTTTTTAAATAAACTATTTATAAAAAAAATTAATGTGTTATTTTGTAATATTTTAGTTGGCTCTTTGATTGTTTAGGCTGGCTTGTCAAGTGGTCGTCAACCTCTAGACAAGATTGTTTTCCCTTCTGCTCTTGTGCTCGCCTTCTTTGGCCTTGGACTGTCAACTTTCAGCGTCAAGCAACTGTTGTCCTCGTCTTCGCGAGTGGCTGGCAGGTTCTAAACCTCACAATGCAATAATTTTAAATCGAAATAAATGCACCCAGAAGTTGTACAATTCCTCCCTTTAAAAAATAAAATTATTTATAGAATATCAAGTAATATAGTTAAATTAATTCTAAAACTATTATTTTGAACCCAATTTGTATAAAATATAAGAATGAAAAATACCACAAAAATTTGTGATGTAAATCTGTTGTTTTTCCCAATGGCCTTAATGTAACAATCACTGTGTAACTGTTTAAATATATACAAACATAAAACAACGATGCTATGGGACTAATTCAATTAACTAAGTTAACACAATTTTTCTCGTGTATAAAATTAGTTGTGTGCCAATTTTCCCTGCATGAACTGTGGACGTGTAGGTTGGTTACATTATGAATAAAATAGTCTCACAGCTGTTAGTAAATTACTTTTAAGGCAAATATAAAATACAAAAATAAAAATATTGTGACTGGTTTGGAAACCAATACTCCTATGTGTAAAAATAATTTTTATTGTAAGCTAGGTAATATGCATAGTTTAGAAAAATAGTGCCAATATTTATGTTGTTTAGCTTTATTATGTACGTCAATTTGTCTTTTACATATGCTTAATAAAACTTATTCCATATTCATTCAATGGTTTTTAAAAATATGTTTTTCCTGTTATTTTAACTGGGCTGGATTGAACCCTATATTTTATGTTGAAACTCAAATACAAATTGTCGAAATATAAAAACTTAGTATAGTGAAAAATGGATGAAAAGTGAATTTTGGGTGGGGGGAAGTTCAAGGCTTGGTACTACTTGTACTGACAAACACTATTTTTTTTGCCACCCGCCTTGGTGGCGTGGTTGGCTAACACGCTAGTCATGTTGAGCTCGACTGCTGAGGACAGGGAGATCGAGGTTCGAATCTTGGTCGGGTGAACTGGGGGTGGTTTTTCCTAAATGGTTTTCTACTCTCCCACGTAAATCCGGGTTCACTTCCTCAAATTCAACCTTCCCAATTTCTAATCCATTAGCGTAATTAGTAATCAAAGCGTATAACCCGAACGGGTAGTAATACGAGGTGCTAAATATTATTTATTTTGTTTGCCATGTCTCATGTATTAAAAAACAAATCCAAACCCCTTTGAGTAAATTAACTATACTAATGTAAGTTTGTACTTTCTTGTTTGTGATTTTATTTTCTCAATCACACAAGTATGTATAGTAAATTACCGTTACCAACTGCTTCAAAATGTGATTTCAAGTCAATACCTCAATAATATATTCAGGATATGTTTTTTGAGATTTTAACAAATCTTGAATACCTTATGTTTTAAGGAATCAATGATTTGAGCTTCTCATCTCTAATTTTGACCTATGTCCTCATTCCTTTAGTGTTTTCTTACACTGTGTTTTATTATAATATGTCTAAGATTTCAACATATTTACACTGATAAAATGATAAAGTTAAAAACAAAGAAGAAATGCACCTTAATTTGCCTGGAGGTAAAATGGACTACCAATCAAAGAAAACAACCCTTAATGATGTTTGAACAGAGCTAATGTTGAGAAAAATCTGTAAGATAGCATTTGTGTCACGGAGGAAAAGGTGAAAGTGGATGCTACCATTCTGTTCTGTTGAGAACCAAAAAACCTATCTTTGTCAGCGGTGGAATAAGTGGAAAGTCTTGGGATGAAGTTTTATGGTCGGGTAGGGATGTTAACAAGTATACAGTTTTCTCTGGCTATTATGAATATAAGTCAGGGACAGAACTAAACCGTCGGTTCAGTTTTAAAGTTGCCCTTAACTTTATTTAAACACTATGGTCATTTATTTTATTTTAAAGATGAATGGTGGTCAGGGTGCATCTTTCTAAATGGTTACCCTTTGTCCCTCCACAAAAATATGGGTACATTACCTCTGTTTTATTTATTTCTTACTAACACACTAGTGCAATTAATAAAAAGAAAAGTATAAATTCACTAAGTGTGCTCTACAAATATGCAGAACTAATAGAGTGGAGGGAAACAGGGGCGGATGTTAAGTATTTAAAGCATTATCTCTACATGATGTTGTAAATGAGTCTTTGTTAATTATAGTTATAGCCTCAACTACATAATATTTACATTAAAAACGACATCTGGACACAAAAATTGAACTTGGAACCTACAAACTATGTTTTGATAAAACTAATTCGTTATGTCTAAACAAAGGGGAGAAAAAGCATTTGACGAGAAAGGACATACAAAAAGTGATTAAAAATGTAGGCCTATATGTGTGTGTTATGATTATGGAGGTGGAATATTGATGTAGACATTCTGTGCACAAATGCACATATTGTTGGTGCCATCTGGACATGTCTGTAACCTGAACCTAGCTAATACAATAGTGGCTTTCAAATTATGTTAACTGATGCCATTTTAGATTGTTGGTGTTATTTTTTAAATCTTTTTTTAGTGCCACATGTCTTACTTACCTGTTCAGGTTATACACCTCTGTACTAATTAGTCCAATCTTAAATCTAGGACGGAAACAAAATCCATCCCCTGGGGGTCATTTCATCACTGTGAAAGGGTAGAGACCATTAGCTCTGTAGGTGGTTGCATGACGGATGACGGAGCTAAGCTTCGTAATTTTCTAGCATGATTTTTTTTTCCTAAATTATATCCACAATTAAATTTATAGTTTTTTTTATAAAAGAGCTAATTTGTTTTTTAAAAAAGATGGGGAGGGTGACCAGCATAGACTTTCTCGCTACTGTAAATAAAAAAGAGATACTGTGTACATGAATTTTTCTTTTAAAGTCACTATAGAACAAAATATAAATGTGAATATTCATTTGAAAGATAAAAATAACATTCTGAAGTCTGGTTGTTTAGGTTTAATTTGCCTAAAACTAAATTAAGGTAATCAGTGCTGATACGTAAGTGTGATACTAGTGGAATGGTTTTTTTTTTAAACTTTTAAGATTTATCTTACAAATTTGTTCAAATATCAAATCCTAAATAATTTGTGTGACCTTAGTTAAAAAAATTGACCAAAAAGGCTATATTCAACTATTAAATAAGGATTGCAATATACTTGTTACATAACTACAAAGACTAAATAAAGACGCATTACATGACAATTCTAAACACACACAAAAAGGATGCAAATTGTCTGGATTCAATTACCATTAAAAGGAGCTCAGAAGGGTGAAAACTACACACTTACAAAAAATATATAGGTTCCGTAGTAAAACTTTAGGAATGGAGATATCCAGGAAAGAGCGGGGGTTACAGGGAGTAGATTAGATAGTAGAGGAAGCATGACTAAGATGGTATGGCCATGTAATGAGGATAGAAAAAGGGGAGATAACAAAGAAAATGAAGTATTTAGGAAAAATATGGGAGAATCAGATAAGAGACTGTTCAATTGAAAGGAGAATAATATACAAGATTAAAGGAGGAAGAATGGTGGAAAGGTAGAGGAAGATGGAGGCATTTTACTAAACAGACCCGGCCATAGGCTGGAAACAGTCGATGATGACGATTTCAACTTTATGCTGGGATCACAATCAACTTAACACAAGACAACAAATTTGGACTGTTTTAAAAACAAATTGTTCACAAAATGGAATGCAAGCATTTAGGGCTGATTACGTAATGATTACTTGCAATAGAAACTTAATGAAGCTACTAAATAAAGTGTAAGAAGAGGCCAGAGTATTCATGAGACTGAACAAACAAATCATACCGAAGAAGTCATCTGCACACCATATTTACAAACAAATGAACTATATAGCTGTTATGATGTAGCTTGTAACATGATTGGCTGATAGGAATGTGTTAGGCTTAACTTAAAGCACCGTTAAGGGGTCCCCCCTGGATAACTCTTTAAGTTAAATAAACATTATGCCACTTTACCATTAATTTAAGTGCATTTCAAAACACAATACATTTTATGTGACCGCCTCTGTGGTCTTATGGTATGAGAGAGTTGCTTGATTTAGATCCAGAGGTCTCACGTTTTATCCCTAGCGCTTCCAGATTTACCGTGAAGCAGTGGGCCTAGAACAGGGTCAAATTTGGAGCTACTTGAATTAAAAATTAGAGGCTCTGGTCTAGAAAACTGAGATTAATAATGGCCAGAGGGTTCACTGTACTGACTAGATGACACCCTCTATCTGAATAAGTTGGCACTATCTACACAAAGAGGTGACGGCCACTCGGTTAATATGGCTCAATTGTGGGTTGACGCCATGGAGAACCTTACATTAAGTGGACATTAAGTGAGTGTTAAGTTGAATGTGATCCTTGTATTTTTAATTTTCATTTATTTGAGGTATTTAATGTGCACTTTTTACTGAATTTTATCCAAATGCCTTACTAACTCCCCCCCTTCTCCTATTATTCTGAATTAATGAGATAGTACTGTTTTAGATTTCAGAAGTTCTTTCAAAAAAGGTTTTTCGTGGTGTCAATTTGGGTGTTTTCTTCAACCTTAGGAAACACACTCTCATTTTTCCCTCTCTAAACTACCTTTGCTATCACAGACCATCGGCCAATTCCGCAGCTCACAAGCAAAAACCAAACGACTACAGCACCCATGATGTCTAGCAGCACACCGCCTACCCAACACCTGTATATACACACAACTAGATAAAAAAGGTTTTAAAATATATAGCTACCCATTTCTTTATGTCGATCACTTTATTGGGACAAGTTGACAACTGCTGTTGCTGGAACCATAAATGCCACATACTTTTTTTTTAATCTCCTGCATTCAATATGAAAACCAAGTTCATACCCTTAATTTAGAAGGAAACACAGAGCAATAGTTGAGGCAGGAAATAAAAACAAAAGAATGGTATAATGATACTAAAACATATATTTAATTTTTTCTATGAAAACCTTGAACCTCACTTTATATAAAAACTACCCCCAACAAGTCCGCCCCCTCCCCTCGAGTGCATCTTGTTAAAATGCAACTCTGACATCTTTGTGTAATCCAAGCTCTTGAATAAGAGGGATTCAATAAAATAAAATTAATGTTATCAAAAATTTAGATAAATAGGAGTGCGTAGTGTAACTAACATTATGTTTTTTGGAGTGAAATATAGCAGGGTACACAGACCATCTCCAACGCACGCCACTCACTCCTAGGAAGTGGGAAATATCACTGTCCTCCTTTTAGAAAACATTTTATATTTAATATGATGAGGTCGAAGGCTAAGTTATAAGGGACCTTAAAATTATACATATCTAAACCTAGGGATAAATGGCATGATTAGAATAGTAAAAAGTTCAAGTCTTAAAGAAAACTTTGCTTTTATTTCAGCCAACATCTTATTAAAGAACATAACACTTCTTTAAAGAATCTTTTATCCATACAATATCCGTCAAGGCTGAAGTGCAATAATCACAATTTATGTTTATTGTTTTTTACAAGAAAACTTTTCATGAACATACGTGAATTAATTTTCTATGCATAGCATTATCAAAATGGCGTATGACAACATCTAATCCTAAATGAGATTTCTCCACTATGATCTATTTTAGTACAAGTCATGAGTAATATAACAATTTACTATCAACATTAAAGTTCCGTGGTTCCCCATAAATGACTAGCCTACGCATGACGTCCCAACGAATATACAGCAAAAACTTATTACGGAATCCTCCAAAGTAGATGTTATACTAAACTTCAAAATCCTGATAAATAAACATAGTTATCCATTCATTAAAGTTATGGGTAATTCCTAACTTTACTATTATCATTTTCTGGCCTAAATATTATTAACACTCTGCCAACATTCTATAACTATGAAAAATAACTCCTAAGCCAGATCATCAAGTTAAATAGATAAGAATAGTTATCTACGTCATGCATTCTAACACTGAATAGTTAGGACCTAATATCATCAAATAACTTCCCCATATTGATACTAAGTCAACAAGCGTTGAAACCCAATTATTAAGGTAAATAATTTAAATTAAAGTTGATACGCACAAATTAACTAACATAGAAAACTTCAAAACTAACTTTAGAAAAAAACTCAAAACTAACTTAAGAATAAATTTCCCCACAATAATTTTTTATTTTAAGTAAAGTCCATGTATAAAGACATGTATAATCCATACTAAACAGAAGTGAAGTTAAAACTCAATGTTCAGTAAAAGAAACGAAGATTCATATAAGCTATCAAAACCCATATTTACACGTAAACTGATCAAATGGGAATTTAGAAATATTACAATAATATTTATTTGTGCCGAAATAGAATTTCTCCTTACATTGTATGAGTATGTCCTCGAAGCCTACGCCTCGTCTTAGTGTCCAAGGCTAACCCAAGAGTGGTCTCTCTCTTGATGGGCGGTCTTTTATATGGTGCGAAACTCATCGAACACTTGAGACGGGATTACACAAGGGTGGGGATCACAGAGTTCAAACACACGGAGAGGGGGGAGGTGCGCTGTACTAGACGCGTTGAGAATCTTCTAGCAAGGCCTCAGAGCTTCTATCCTTTTCTAAATGTCCATGTTGTTATTGAGACAGGTGGTGGTGCATAGTGGCAAAATGCAGCACTAGAATCAGCGCTCTCAGATGTTTCCATGTTGTTATCGTGTGTGGACGTGTTGTTCTTTCCGCGCGCTCGTCCGGTTGGTGAGAATAGAGTTGAAGTGAACCCATATTTGTGTGGAGGGAGAGTGGAAAACCATTTAGGAAAAACCACTCCCAGTTCCCCCAAGCGAGATTCGAACCTGGATCTCTCTGTTCTCGTTAGTCTAGCTCAACCCGAAACTATTAAAGTTAGTCAAATACGACACCCGAGGCAAGTGTTTTCAAATTGTTTGTTGCACAATTTCTTTAGTTTTTCAAGGAGCCGAAATTTAACACATCAGTATTACAATTGTGATAAGGAGGAAGTTTATGAAAACAAAATTACAATGTTGGTTTTATGTAATTTTATTCAACAAAATAATTTCACAGCAAAGTTTACTATACAAAATAATAATCTTACTAAAACATACCATAGTTAAAATTATACAATATAAACCTAATTAACAATCTATGGCCCACTAATTGACAATATTCTTTGAGTCCACATACCAAGTAGTAAGATTGACAATACAACCGGCTATAAAAAAAACATAATAATTACTAAATTGCACAGCAATAACATTTTTAGGAAGGGTTTTAATAAAAACTGCTTCCGACAGCATTGTTCTCAACTTTAAGATGACCCGGCATGTCATTCGTGACTTGGTTCACTTGGGGAAGGGTCCTTTTACACATTTTGATTTTTATATCCTTCAGACAAATTTCCTTGGTACATTTCTTAAAAATTAATTTTCTTCGTCTTATGATTTTAAATTAGTTTAAGTTGAGAATGGCCCAAATAAGTTGTGCAACATAAAAAAGTACCAAAATAAAATAAAATTAAAAACGTTATTTTAAAATAATACACACTTACATGTGATTATCAACTCAAAAAAAGGAAAATAATCACCAAACAATATATCAAAACAGGTCCTCACAAAAATGTAGATAATTGTTTGTGGTGATGGATGCATAAGAATCCTGTTGGGATTGTTAATGAATAGTAAATGTTGTGCTAAAAGTTCACTTCTTCTATCTCTCAATTTTTAGCTTTTGGAATATAGAGCAAACCATTTAAGTGAATTCATCAGTTTTATAATTCCGCCCAACAAATTAATGATAAAATATAATTTATTCCAAAAGGTCTTATAGTCACAATTTTACTTTAAATAATCTCATCAATAATTGTACTTGCAAGGTCATATATTCACAAATTGCAGAACTAGATAAAATACGGTTGAATAAGTTAATGATCAAAGAAAAGGGAAAATATTTGTTTAGAATAAAACACTGTTCAAGGTCAGTTGCGGATTGATAAAATTGGGAGATTTAAAGAAACAGCTACAAATCCAGATATTTTCATTTAAGAAACAAAACATAGAAAATGAAGTCAGTGTAAAGGTAAGTGTTAATCTATCAGAAAAGATTTCTGAAATAAATTCAGCGTATGGGGATCTTGTTTATTTTTCTGATGTTTGTTGGCTTTCCAGAGGGAAAATGTTGGAAAATGTCTTTGAACTGAAAGAAAGCCATAGAGACTTTTACGGAAAGTAAAGTAAAATCTGTACCTCAACTCAACGATCCTGAGAAGCCGAGTAATTTTAGATTTTTGACCGATAATACAAAACATCTTAATGATCTGAACACATAACTGCGAGAAAAAGATAACTTGATAAAACAATATTTATGACAGCGTCAAATATTTTTGAAATAAATTTAGTTTATTGAAGATTTATCTCCAAAGAAAGGATTTAACTCACTTCTCAAAATTGTCAACGTGTGAGTGTTCTGACGTGAATAAGTATGACTCTGCATTAACCGACCTGAAATATGAATTCAGGTAGATCCCTGGACTTGAAAAAAATAAAAAAATTATTTAACAATTTTGTTATGCCTTTCAATGTGTCTGTTGAACATGTGCCTGGAAATGTGCAAATAGAACCGATTGATTTGCAGTGAAACAACATTTTAAAAGATTAATTCAACCTGGGACTCTTTAATTATATTCTAAATATTTTGACAATAACATCTTTCAATCATTCGACTGCATACTTTGAAGATGATGTCACCGTTCGGGAGCACTTTATGTCTGTGAGCAGTTGTTTTCAAGGGTGAAGATGAAGATCGCCAGGGCCAGAATAGTTGACATCCACCTTAAAAACGCTCTCAGAATCGCAACATCAAATATAAGAGCAGACATTGACATACTTGTTAAGAATAAACATCAAACATCTCAACGATATATTTTAAAATGGACATACAAATGTATCTAAAAGTTGAGAATTATGATCAAACCTTGTAGCTATCTTATATTGAAACTGGACTTGCAATTCTAATTTTTATGATGTCACTTTGTAAATATATTGCGAATACAAATATTTCAAAATGTATTCAATTCTAATACTGTCGGTACGATATCGCAGCCTACTCCAACAAGAGACAGAATCTTTGGCCCTTGGACCTGAAAAGGTTGAAGATGCCTGCATTAGGCCATGCGATCAGTGATGAGAGTAAGAGATGATAGAAAACTTATTATTAAATGAGTTAGTTACGAGGATTATAGTTGAATCCAATACCACTAGATAATTTTACATGCAAAACCATTTAACTTCACCTCAACAGATATTTTATTATATTTGGAAGAAGGTATAGGAAAGGTGGATAGAACAGATATTTTGTTACAAATAAAACAAAACATGCCTCAAAGTTTTTTCTTAAAGATAATATCATCTTTGATTTTTGATACTCCGTTAGTGAGGGGTACTAGTTTTTACCTTCTCTCATCCTTCAGGTAAATTTAGTATTATGATCGCCAAAAAATCAAATTTGAGATTTTGATGGCTATAGATGTTTCATGACATATTGAACCTGAAAAAATGTCTTTGTGATCCTGTGTTTCTGTCTGTGCGATTGTATCTTGACCTAAAGCTTAACCCATTTTATTGGCTAGGCTAAAGCTTGGTATCTAAGGTTTTAATAAAGTTCCCCAAGGTGTTTTTAGAATTAAAATTAAAGGTAATTTACTGACGGACAAATAGAGAAAAAAATCGATTTTCTCAAAATCCGCTTTAAGAGTTTTAATTAAATTTTGTATTCAGGCATTGTTTAACATTTCAAATTAATGGCAATTTTAATTTTTTTCCATAAAAATAAATTTAAGGGTATGTATGGTTCTTTAATTGGCATAAATTTCCAATTTTATTCATTTCTTAAAAGAGAAAGAAAGTCATTGTGGTGCATCATACAATTTTTTTTTTGTTCACGAGGAATTAAATTTGAGCTATATTGTAAAAATTTAAATAAGGAGGAGAATTTTTGAGTTTTGCTCTTAATATTAAAACAATTTCAAGCCTTTAACAGATTAAAAAGTCACACTATGTATACTAGATCTCTTCTGACAAATAAATCCAATTTGGAATAAATATCGAAGTCATAAAACAACATCAAAGTGAACACACCTTGACAATGTCCCCTCAAGTCCTCGAAAAAATCCCCTAGGCCAAGCGAGTATGCTTGGAACTGTAAGTTTGTATATTGACCCTCAGGTATTTCATTCAAGTACACATCAACATTGCCATACTTCATTGTGGCTGTACATTCAAAGGGAATGTACAGTGTCCTGGTCTGCTCCCAGTAGGCAGAGTACTCGCTGACGTTCTTCAGATCCAGTCCTGGAACAATATAAAATTATATCTCCTTTTCAAATGTAGCTTCATTTTATTTATGTTTTTTTCTCTTCTTAATATAAAGGGATATAGCCAAAAATGTATGTTTTGTATAGTTGTGTGGAAAAGAATAATGAAGAGAATAAGTTTATTGTTTCTAATAAGACCTAGCCAATCTTTGAAAATTAGTTATTATGCCTTTAACTTACATTTTACAGAATATTTACATGGTTTTCATATAATTTCTTAGTCATTAGGCACTTATCTGTACTTCTGATTAGAGATGGGCAGAAAAGATTACTTTCGGGAAAGATGAAAAGTAATTCAGTTCCATAAAATAAGCCATTCATTTAATTAGTTTATCCGACACTTTATCTCAGTCAGTAGTCTGTCTACCTACTGAGCTAAGGGCCCTGGGTTCGATTCTCGGCATGGCCGAAAATGTATCATTAATGAAAATATGGGTTTACCCTTTCACATTGATAAGTTACCGACTGAGGACTGGATGTTGTGCCTGTCCTTTCTTAAGTTAGATTATAAATAATATGAAGCTACAGCCGGTAGTGGAAAATATATTGATTGAATAAAAAAACTGACCCAGGCCATAGGCTGGAAACAGTAATGGATGTGTAAAAAAAAAGTTCAGTTGTTTGCGTCCAACCTAAATATACAACTTGTAGCTCATCTTGTGGTTCAACACCCGTGACCTACCTACAGTACCCCTATGGATTGCAGTTTAGTTTCGAGAGTTATTAAACTTGCATCAAAAGTTAGATAGTTAAAGGCCTTCCTTTCAGGGGGCGGTTTTTAATATTTAATTAAGTTTTAATATTATTATTTGTGTCAAATTTAAAACTTCTTAAGAGTAGTACCAATGTATTATTTTCAAAATAGCTTTGATAAAATTAAACTAAAAACCTATTTAAAATAAAGTAAAACATATTCTTGAATACACAAATAATATTTCAAAATAAGAGAATTTACAACAGAACCAATTGTTAATTTAATAATATTTTTAGCATGTTCAAGTTTTGTAGGATGCAGCAAGTGTACTTGCACCTTGTAGGCTTTATCCTAACCCATATCAGTAAGGACTATTATGCTTATTGTTTAGAGTAAGAGATGGGTGGAGATAATGTAGCTTTGCTGAACAAAGGAAATAGCAAACTATAAAATTAATTGTCCCGTTGTTTCTGTGACCAATATAAGCTAATAATACAGATTGTTTTGTGTAATTTCATCTTTTAGTTCATGTCGAGGAGGTGAACTAGTTTGACTCATTCAGCTAGAGGAACCATCAAATTGTATTCATTCGTTCGCGCAGATCGGCCATATCCTGCCGAGGAAAGTTAGCATGATAATAGTAGTCACTTGATTAGAGGGGAATTATCATTTATCAATTTAATTTTTCTCACAATAAAAAAGCTAATATATTTTAGTAGTAGATGATCAAATTAATTTTAAGTTCACACAGTAGTAATTTTNATCAAATTAATTTTAAATTTACACATTATTAATTTTTTTTTTTTTTTTTAACTATCAGTGGGAGGAGCAGATTAAATAGCATTTGTGCAAGTAATGGAAGACTAATGGTTGAAGGATAGAGGAAGATGATTAGTGTTATCTACACTAGAGTATACGTACTAAGGGAACAGAGTGAAGGGGGAATTTTAAGGAAATATCTTGTACAAGTTCAGTTCCCCAGGTCAGCATTGAGTCCCCTACACCAATGTAAGATTTAGGATCGTTACAAGCCACTCAGCCAAGAACAACTACTTGAGCCTAGTAACATTCTTGAAAACCACACCAGTGCTGTCATCTGGGCACACTGTGCTTCAACAAACCATGTTTCAAGTCTATTCTTGACTCTCGAGGATGTCGACTATGGCTGGTGAAAGATCGTGTGTAGTGGCTCAACAATTTATACTCCAACCAAGTGAATTCTAGTATCCCACCTACTTTTAGCCATAATTCTGATCAGTGATATATTCCAAAGAACATGTTTGTTGAAGGTAAGATATTATTAATACTTCAATTCACTCTGCTTGTCTATGAAATTATGCTATACACGTTTTCCTGGTCCATATCAAGTGACCGCTGTGTTCAGTACTACTATAAGCAAACAATTGTTGATGGAACAAACCTTGATGCAAATAATGTGTGTCCCAGCCTTCACAAGTTCGTCTGCAAGTAGGAATTGACTTCTGAAAGGCCTTTTTCCCTACCATAAATCTACTATATAGTAGGATATTGGAAGGAAAAAAGACCTTTCAGAGAGTAATTCCTACCGTGAATGGAATATATTTGAGGTTGTACTTTGTACAAGATGGGTCTGACAAATCCCCTGTATAAGAAATGGCTGCCTCAACCACCTCGCTGCCTCTATACCCAATCTTAGGTTGAGGGGAGAGTTAAGGGAGTCAAACACGCGGAATATGTCAATGCCGCAGAACCTAAAAACAACATGCGTTTTTCATTAACTAGCATTATTTGAGAAAAGTAGAGCGCTACTTCAAAATAAATTCAAAGGGAACTACACATTTAAGTAAGTTACATGCTATACTTTATCACCACATTAAAAACATATCTAACTTGACTTGGAGTATTCTTAGCGCTTACTTGTAAACTACATTATCGGGATAGTTGGTGTATCCAACAGCATTGGTCCCTCGAAATAAAATTTGGGATGGAATGTTGGGGATTTGCTTCCTCGTGTCCTCCAGACCCTCCCAAGGACACTCGCGAAGGAACCTCAGAGCCGCATCAAATGTAGCACCTGGAACAATATTGTTCTATAATGTAGAATATGAACATTAATCAAATGGTTTAACATAACTCATATGTTAGATGCTGTACAGTCTCTTGTAATAATTGTTATTCAACAGGTTCCTGCCATTGAAACACAACTCATATGTTAGATGCTGTACACCTCTTGTAATAATTGTTATTCAACAAGTTCCTGCCATATTTTGTCAAGGGGAAGTGTATTTGGGTAAAATAGGAGTATTTAAAATCCCTACTATAAGAATAATTTTAAAAACTTAAGAAAATATGTATCAACAAGAAATGTCAGTTTTATCACCTAGTATTTTGGGTGATTAGAATTGAAAAGTTCTGGAAACATGTTTCATTATAATAATACATAATTTTGAATTAATTAAACTCTTAAAAGAATTACACTATGATCTAGTTTTAAATTAATCAGTTGAGGGACAATGATGATATTTCAGTTTAATGTCAACATAATCTAATTCTTCTTGTATTATTCTTTTGCTCTTTGTGAGTCCCTATATCATTTTCTAATTTCCTTTCAAATCATATTCTAGCTCCACTATATATTCAAAGATAGATCAAATTTAAAGTATTTGATTTTAAAGTTTCATAATATACGGTACTTGTATTCAGTTATAAAATACAGCGTAGTTTAACTTGAATATCCAAGTGAATAAGATAATACCGATGGGGATGCACCTAAATAAATCATGTATTTTCTGGAGTGTCTGTAATGTAGTGGTCAAGGTTCAAATCCCAACTAGGTGTTTTAAGGTTTTAAGTGTTTTTTTTTAGGTTTTGGATGTTTGTAGGTATTGGGTGTTTAAAAAAAATAGTTTTGTATAAACCCCCAGCATTCCACCCAATTTCGGGTTCATTACCTATTAAAGTTATCTTTCTCCCTCTATTCAAATATTGAACTTTATAAATATTTAAGAAGGTGACCTGGTGGTCTAGGGGTAAGGTGTCAGACTTCTATGCTGGGGTCTGGGGTTCAATCCTCGGTCCCAGCACAGACTTATCTGATTGTCAAACCCTTCCTTCACCTCTGACAAGTTGTGTATTAATCACAACTTGTGAATGTGTGGAATGCCAGGCTTCCACCGTGGTTCGGATACCACGTTAAACTGTAGGTCCTCCATTTCATCTCACAATCACCCTACCATTACACATTAGCGTAAGTGCGTATAACCCGAACGGTTAGTAAGACGCGGTGCTAATAATAAAAAAAAATTAATAATAATAATAATAAATATTTAAGCACTTGTCCTGAACAAATTAAAGTAATTTTAATCTTGAGTACAAACCCACCTCCCCGATTCTCTTAGGAGTACAGTTGATTGAAGTTGTATGCCACATATAGCTAGATGCGCAACAGGTCATGGGTTCGGACTCCAGTAGCAAGCAATGACTGGTGAACGCGTAGACGTTGATTAAAGTTCTCTCAGTAGTCGTTCTCGAACCTCCTCATCCCGGTATGTCGTGTCCACGAGAAGTAGTCCTTTGTTTGCGCGGACGGCCTTGGCAAACCCGGCTGAACCCTCTTTTTGCAGGATGTGGCGGAAACCTCGTGGGGGTTCTAGACCTGTAGGGAGGAAAGCTTACTGTTACAGCTGATTTTGTAAATACCCACATTACCAGTACATTAGCTTATAAAGATTTACAGTTAGAGAGTTAATATTTTGTCAGGTTTCTTTAAATGATTGTATCTGAAATGTGATCTATAGAAGCACAAATTCAAAAACAGATACATCTGATGTTACATAAAATAAACTTTTAAGGTGGTATGGTATGGCATGCGAGGAAAAGCAACATTTTTAGCACCGCGTCTTACTACTCGTTCAAATTGTATACCTATATACCAATTACACCCATGGGTTAGGGATTAGGAAGGTTTAATTTAAACAAAATGCACCCATATTTGCGCGGAGGGCGGGTGGAAAAACATTTAGGAAAAACCACCTTCAGTGCATCTTACCGGGATCGAACACCAAACTTCCGTCTTCGGCAGTCTAGTTTAACACGAGAGTAGCGCGTTATTTTAAATATTACATGCTTTTAGAAACTATTAGAAGTGGTATTTCCCGTTTTTTTAATTGAGTAGCTGTAGATGATATTAGTAGTTTTAGGGAATCATATATCTGAGCTTCATATTATAGAATATCACAGGGGAGTGAAATAAAAATATAAAGGCGGTAAGTTTACTCCAGGAGAGGCAAATTCTTTCCAAGGAGGGCCTGCCCCTTCCTCAAGTTCCTTCATTACTTGCTGCCCATCTTGTCTTCCCATCTGAGTTGCATGCTACCCCCATTTGATTAACTAGATCATACATTTTGGCAGCCATGTCGATACTAACATTTTCAATAAATGTTTTAAAATACCCAACAGATGACAACATTCAAGAACTAAACAAGTTTTTTTTAAAGCGGTGGGCGGGTCATGCAGCGCGAATGGGAGTATTTAGATTGATTATATATACATCAGTACAACTTAGTCAAACAAGTAGGGGCATCTTAACATCAAACAAATTAAGGGTTTCTTTTTGACGGTTCTGATTACTTCCGGCGTCCTCTTCCTCGCCGTCGAAGTCCGCTTGATCCTCTTCCACCTCCTGTCGATGGGTAGCCTGGTTGAGTCTGGACTGGACAGATGTGTTGTACCGGTGCTGGCAGGGTACGGTAGTGTGCAGCGATAGCTAGGAGGAACTGCACTTGATGCCGGTCCCTGCCCTGTGGGAGCTCCAGAAGCTTCGCCTTCAACGCTAGTGCCAGTCGTAGGGCTGGTCCTTCTTCCACTTGTAAGGAGGCGGTTTCTGGCGGGGCCAGGGATGCCCAAGCCTCAACTGTTGGTATTGGCTGAGGGTCTTCGAGGGCTGGACCTGGCCCTGCTGCTGGGAGGTTGACCACAGCTTCGACGTTCCTTATCCTCTCGTCAAATGTTTGAGAGAGCTCCTAGATTGCTCTCTGCAGTTGTATATTATTGGGCTCGTCCATGTCTTCGGCTTCTCTGGTCTGGTCTTTCCTGAAGCTTATCGTCCGGACAGTGCTGACTGCTGGGCTTCTTGTCCAGAGTCTTGATGGTGTGATCGTTGACTTGTTCAAGAATGCTAGCTCTGGGTTGATGGCCGGCGTCCGTGGTCTGCCGGAGCTTGACTCTTTCTGGGACTTTGGTGAGGCTTCAGTTGATCGACTCCCCGGGACGGACGTTGTTTTCACAGACCGCAGATCCAGGATGGAGGGCTGTTCTCCGGAGATTTCCAGCAGGGTAGTCTCGCTACAGCTGTCTCGTATGATTATTGTCAGGTTTTCCTTGACTTGGGCTAAGTTCTTATGATAGTCGGCGCATAGCTCGAGACACTTCCTGGTCCGTGACATCGGCTTGCGACGTTGGGTCGATGACAAATTTTACTAATAATTTATAGTATAATTAGATTTGTGTGTGTGTATAAACCGAGTGGCTTAAAAATAAGACATAAAATAAATAGTATTTTTTAAAGTTATTATTATTATTAGCACCGCGTCTGATTACCCGTTCGGGTTAAACTCATATGAAAAGATTGAGTTTAAAAAAATATTTTATCTAAAGAATTGTTTGTAACAATAAACTACTGGAGTGCAAACAAAAATTAAACAAAAATATCGGGGTCAACTTGTTGAGATTTGCCAACATTACGTTTGTGGGTATATAAAATGGAAACATTATTTTAGGTTTTTTGATATCAATATGAATTTCAATCGAATCAAATAGATATGTATGTCTCAGTCTTCTATTTAGTAATTTTTTCTATTAGTTTTATTATTGTACAGTTAGAATGTTAGTGAAGCCCATCAGCAGAATGAGCATAACCCATACCTTGAGACACTCCGATGTATGGTGAGTAGTCTTAGGGGTGTGCAATATTCGTATGGATGGTTTGGGTAGTAAGATGTGGCGCAATCAATATGTCATACAACAAATACATTCATATAGAAATTAGTGATATTGATACTACCTTAAATACAGAGAAAACACATGACTCACATAAGAAATTAACGATAATTAATTAAAACAAAAAAACAATTGCTTCTGGTTGGGATCGAACCTTCTTCCTTTACGTGTGAAATTTTGACCAATATTTTAGATTTATTTCAAACGTGTGTATACTATATACAAAAAAATGTCCTCGGTGTACCAGCGCATTACGCCCTGGTGTATGGCCCCTGGCGGTATCGCGTGCTTCCATTTCCGAGCTGACGGATTTCTCCATCAAGCTCGAGAATGGTACAGGCCTCAACCGTTTGACCCACCTTGGACTTGAAATATATAGGAATAAATCTAATATTTAAACTACAACAAGGGTCTGTATCGTAGCAACACATTATTGATATTAATACCCTGGATACGATATTATGATTTAATATACAAAATAAAATATTATTAAAATATATCTGATATTCAACAGATTTATTTATTTTAAATATTATACTTGTTCAATTAGTTAAGTGGTATCAAACTTAGATATTTCCGTGGTGTTAGTAGATTTATGGAAAACACGACACCTGTGGGCAGTTGGTGGCTTCAATTTGATATAATACCAACCATCTCTACTAGAAAGCAGTAGTGCTAACTCTAAATTGCGATCTGGTTGCTATTTTAGGAACTAATACCTTTAGGACTAGGTGAGAAAAACGCACACATTCTAGAACTCTCGTCAAGTGAATGTTGGTGCATTAGCTTGAAACACACCTTCCTCTCCGTGTGTCTTTATACAGGTATGCACGCACCGAAGTGTCTTCAAATAAGCGAGAAAAGTGATAAGAAACCACAAAAGAGTGATTAAAAAGTGATTTAAAAGGCGATTAAGCGTGACAAGAATATCCCAGCAGTTCACATAATTTATATTATGTATTTTTCTTTGTCCCTACCAAAGATACCAGTTAAAACCAAAGTTTAACTTAACTTTAAGAAAATCACCGAAATAAATTTAAAAACTATTGAAATTTGACTTTTTTCTTGAATTTCCTTCTTTTCTTCTTTCAATACATTTATTTTTTCCAGGTAATTTTGTTGGCTTTATTGAGCACCTTGGGCAAGAGTTAATAACTGCCTTGTCATGGGCACTACAGTCGCCCATGGCTTCTTTGGTGCTGAGTGACAGCTCACAGCTGACTTCCGACAGTCAACATTTAGGTACATAACTAAATTTTGACTGTCAGAAGTGACAGCTGCTAAACACATGTTTTTGCAGATCATTTGGTTCGGCGTAGGGATACATAATTTGGTCTGGTAAATTTTCAAAGCCGTCAGCTCTCAGCTGTGAGCTGTCACTCAGCACCATAGAAGCTATGGGGCTACTGTAGCTCTGGTTAATTACTATATAGTTGTGATGCATATTTTGTAGTTACATACGCACTTAATATATGTTAAGACATTCGGGCCGACCTTCTGTGAAGACTACTTGAGGAGGAAATCCTTCTTTCAAAATTTGCATTTCCATGGGGAAGAAATGGCGACGCTTTTGCAACTTTACATAAAGTTGGATATTTTAAGTTTTCAGCTGGATTATACAATGTTAATAAATGGCTCCAAAATTCGTCCACTCTAAAATCTTTAATCTAATGTATTTTGTCCTCAAGCTGCCAAAGTTTTCAATCATCAATCAACCTATCTTCAGAGAGATTAAATAGTTGACCATAGTTGTTATACACAGTTAGATCTTCCTGGAAGCACAAGCACTTATCCGCTTACAACCTTCCTTTTGTTAAAAACTAAACAAGGAAAATAAAAATTATATGTGACACATTAATGCAGCCTTGGATCGTTTCAAAACAAAACCTGTGCTGTGACACATTTTTTTGAAAACATTATAAATAATTAATAATTAACATTATTTTTTTCTTAGCACTGTACCTTACTAACCGTCCGAGTTATTTGCTTATGTACTAATTAAGCTTATGGGTCAGGGCTGAGGAAGGTTGAATTTGGAGGAAGTGCACCCAAATTTGCCTAAGTAGAGAGAGTGAAAAACCGTTAGAGAAAAACCATCCTCACAGTGTACTCGACTGGAATCAAACTCCGATATCCTCGTTCTCGGCAGTCTAGTCTATTGTAAGAGTAGCACCTTAGACCATGTGGCCACCAAAGCAATATGCAGTAATCAGCAATGTAATATCGTGCAAAACCATTATTAGTGCATACGTTTTTAAGAAAACCCCTCAGTTCTCATAATTGAGATTCACTTTAAACTATAGTAGGAAAAACAACAACAAAAACTAACTAGTGAGCGATATTATGCAGCTATTAGTTTCTATACTTGAATTCAATGTTTCTGAATAAGATTACTAAGTGATGATCTTCCTTCTTGAAAAACACTTAAAATTGGTAAGTATGCCTAATAAATTCCTTAAGAAGAGTGGCATCACTGCTTCATAAAGTCGCAAAAAATAAGTCTTTATGACGATAGTTAAAGTCCTCGTTATATGCATGTGTGTTTTTCCGAATTTCGCGTTTTTCTGCCCTCATGTATTATCACGACATCGACACTAATGGGATAAGGATATATTACGGTAGAATTTAGAGAAAATGTAGCTTCATTTTCGTGAGGATTATGGGGAAGGGGGAACGATTAAGAAAACATCCCCTAAATACATCCGGTCAGAATTCTAAGCCTGACCTCTGAATACCATGAAACCAGATAAGGAGAGAATGACGCCTTTGTTGGCGAGCACCCTGGGGCGGATGACTGATGGGTTAGCCAATAGAGCCTCAAGGTTGGCGCGTGTGAGAAGTGTAGACCTTCAGAAGCAGCCGCCAACATTGTCCTTTTGGATATATTTTTTACCTCTCCTATTCGGTGGCACGTACTAGTCATCAACCAGTTAAATTATATGTTGTAAAGAATGACTGGCTAACACCAACCTCGTCCTATTTCCTACATCACTTGGCCAATAGCTTCGTCATCTTGGCTATAATATGCAGATAATCGAGCGTGCATCACATGCCAATCAACTCAGTGATAGTCATTTAGAAATAGTAAATTTACACCAACACTATTGCACGTGGATAATTAATTACTAAACATTAATGGAGATAAATAGTTAATAGAAGATCCTAGTACTGAACATTGTTGAAATATTAAACGATATTTGGATAAAAACCGCCTTTAAAAGGATTTTTGACCAGTTTAGAATGTATTCACAGATAGGAATTGTGTATAAATCTTCATTCTGTCATAGTAGGGACATACTGTAGATATAAGCAAGAAACTTTGTCTTAACCGTGTAAAATTTCGAGTAACCATTCAAATACGAATGCACTGCACACATTTCTGGCATATTGTTAGTCTTTTCACTTTTACTCCCTAAAATTCACGTGAGCTGATTTGAGCCTGCTATTATGCTTGCTCTTAAATATATAACTCTCCAGTAGTTAAATTACTAAGTTTAGTATGATAACCAATTATTTGTATTAAAATACAGATTTTGTATATTAATTCCTACTAAAACATTTTAAGTCCATGTGCATATTTATTTTATTTTTACAGTGACTTTTGTTTTATGTTTTTTTAATTAAAATTACAAATTTGTTAATCGAAATGGTGGTTTTTCTAACAAGTTCTCTTTTTATTATTATATCAGTAGTGGATGAATTGAGAGTTCCAGGCCACTTTCTCCCATAAGGTTTAACATTGATCCTCACCGCACCCCGTATAAGGAAGATCACGTTCTCCTGGATGCCCGATGCTATTGTCTCCGGGTGGTGAGGGAGAGTAGTAATGTTATAGTAGCTAGTATGCCGTACCGCTCCAACTTGACCATGACTCCCCCCTACAACCCCCAACCCTGACATGTTGGTTCTTGATGATTAATTATTAATGATTGTTAATTAATTGGTAGGGTAGAGGTGTTGGAGTTTTTATTCATCGATTAGAACCTCTAGCTAGCGCTGTCTTATGTTGAATGAACATTGGTTCCTCCGTCACAAGGCCCTGTCGGAATGAACCTCTCCTGACGGCCTTTTAATTATTGATTGTTAATTGATTTATGCTAATTAATTATTGGCTAGGATTGAGTTGTTGGAGTTTTAGGGCGTTATAGTTTATTTTGGGGGAGCAAGAGGCAGCGGCACGAACCTCTATGACTATCGGGGGTATAATGAACATTGGCTCTTCCGTCACAAGGCTCTGTCCCGGAACAAGCAATATGAACCTTGCGCTATGGCGCGCGGTGGTAGAGTGTGGTAATTGGTTCACCTGCCTTGAGACCCCCCTCCTCCTTCACAACCCTGGCGCCAGTCTACCGGGTCGACAAGACAAGAATAGCTCGTGACCTCAATGACGCAATCATTGCGTGTTATGTCGTAACCCTGGCACCAGGTTGGCAGGCAGACAAGACAAGTTGGGACAAGATAAGGTCGTGACCTCTAGCAACCTGGGTTTTCCCTGGCACCAGCATGGCGGTCCAACAAGACGAGTTGAGACAAGAATAGATATTGAGGTCATTGACCCGGGCAACGGGGGTTTTACCTGGCACCATGTTGGTGGGCAGAAAGTCGAGACAAGAATAGCTCGTGACCCTGTTCTTCTCATTACGTCGAATGAGGGAGGGTATAAAGAGGGGCCCTCACTTGGTTGGCTATTTATAAGCGTTTGTAAAGCAGCTCAAGATGGACAAGTTACAGCAGCTGGTAAATATTGTCGACGCCGTGCAGACCGTAAAATTGTGTGATCTACCCGTAGATCAAAAGTACTCGCTGGATAAATTAAAAGCTGTCAATACAAAGTTCGGGAGACGCATAATAGCCTATATAGATGGCGAGTTTTGTGTATTTTTACCCTGTCGTTTTGGTACTCTGACAGATGAAGACGTGTGAGTTAAATAAAGAAAAACTAGTATTTACCTGCGCCGGAGTAAAACCCGATTCACCTACCATTGTGAGCTCTGAACGCGTTTAAGAGACGCGGCAGTTAACAACAACATCGGGCAGCGGAGCGGTTAATACATAACGTTTTAGCTCTCAGGTACGCTCACCATGCTTAGATCCGGCTATATTAATTTAATGTTTGTGGGTCATACAATTGAGGGGCGTGCATATATGATGGTAGAGAATGTTCACAGTGTGGAGGTGAGCGATAGACAGGTAATTTACAAAGTAGAGGAGCGAGGCTACATAGTTTTGCGACGCTACCTGTCACACGATAAGAGCGATGGAAGTACTACCCTATGAGAGAATCGAGGAAACGTACATGTGTGATATGACGTGCGTAGTGTATAATTTCCGCAAGGGGGACATTGTGGCTGTGTTGCCATGCCCACCACCACCACAGCCCTTCAGAGCTACACACCCTCCGCCACCTTCCTTCACGACGCCGTCTCCACCGTCGCCCACAGAGTCAATCGAGTACTCTCCACCAGAGTCGTCTACCTACCAGGCATCAGAGTCGCCCGAGTACCCGCAACCAGCGTTGTCGACCTACCCGTCACCTGCGTGCCCACCACTAACACCACCGGAGGAAGTAAAGTCCAAAGAACCCGTAAATCTCGAGGATTCAACAATTTACAAAAATTATTAAAATGTTAAAATTATAGGTGAAACGCTCGCCGACTACATACTCAGTCTGGGCAGTTTCGGTAACGTTTTCCTTCCAAAGTCAATCTATTATTTGGATTGTAAGCGCTTTAAATCTAAAGCACGCTGTATGATATATCTTGGAGGACAAAGTGTGATGTTTAAAAGTGAATTAATAAACTAGACGTACTCTGCTGGCGTCATCGGAGCTACAGGTGACATTTTGAAAAAAAAAAGTTAAGAGTTTGTGAGTAGAGCGAGTGTTTATTTCTTTTGCTGCACCTCCAATTGACATTATGCCATTTAAATGCGGCGGATCATACGCAAAGCTCTCCAATATTATTCGGCACAAACATCAAACACCTCCAAATGCTGCTCACCAGGATGGCTCTTGGGACGAGGAGGTATTATGCAGTGCGTTAGACCTGAGGAATACAATCGTGTCAAGTGCTTAAACGAGCTTAAGAAAAAACAAAAGTTATAACGTTGTGCTATCGGAAGAGAGCCTAATGTTATTGTGCTTGAGTTTGTTGGAAGAGTAAGATTGCCAGGTAAAGACTGTGGAGACATTGTCAATATACAGTCTAGCGCCTCTCAGCTTGCCCTTTTGGAGGTGGCTACTACTCATTTTCTAGATGGTAGATGTATTTGTCAAAAGACTTAAATAATTTTGCTACTTGTTGTTATGAATGTTTTAAATTAATCAAGTGCTAATTGTCAATAAAAAACTAGCAATAAAACGTTATTATTTTTTAACCCTTAAATAAGTCGGTTGGAGAATCAAAGATATGCAGGAGATGGCAACATTGTTGTTGTGACTTAGGTTGCTACCTAAAGAGAAAGTATTTTGTCCATAATGTTTGAGACGGAGCTTCTAGGAGGGAGAGAAAGAGAGAGAGGGATGTAGCCGTTAAAACTACGACCAGGTGCAGGGTTTTCATCTGCAACACATTCAACTCCATCACACCTTGGCTGTTGTGAGTCAATAAGCATGAACCGTAGACATAAAAATAGTTTACATGGTCACGAATAATAAGTTATTTATAGTAATATTTATCAAAACTGCCTCTAAGAAATATGTTTATATTTATATAAAGTATTCCTAAGGTGTATTTTAGGCACACACACTTTAAATATCTAGAGATAGTGTGTTAATTAATTCCCTTAACACAAATAAAATAATTAACCGATTTTATATTTCCATCAAATATTAATATATATTTATAACTGTCTCAAATTAGGGTTTTGTAATGCCAAAGGGACTATAAATTTGTTTATTTAATAAATTCGCTAAAATAATAGAAAGAGCTTCTATATTTCCTGCAAACCGTTGAAGTAATTAAATATTGCGTTACTATCACACATAAGAATATTTGATCAATACATCAAGTTGTTAACACTTTCAATTTATACTATTAGATATGTTTTGTTTTATCCAAAGCTATTATTTATGCTTACTCCATTATTGACACCTGGATACGAGAGTCGAACCAGGGACTTGTGACTCAATAATATATGGCTTGTATTTATAAAAGTATCCCATTAGACGGAGCAGCGAAGAAGTACATCAAGCCTCCACGAGAGAGTTAGGATGATTGAAATATAACGGTAATTAGTTCGGGTTTGGGAGACACACACACACACTTTATTTTATTATTATAGATTCCTGTCCTATTAATATAAATACACGGATAGCCATGCAGGGAAGAAAGAGAAAACAAGATCGAAACTCGCCGAGCTACAGCCCCATTTTCATAGGAACAACTAGAAAAGTCCCTAGCTCTAATTTCTTGTATTCATACGTCAAGACAGGTGCACAAGTAATAAGTACCGTGTTTACTTCGTAGCCTTTAGATTGATACCCAAAGAGAAAGTAAATGGGCTGATTTGTTTCAACTTATCCATAATATTTGAGACAGAGCTTCTAAGACAAATAAACTTGTATTCATAGGATAGGAGAGGGAGAGGTATTTGGGTGAAGATGTTAAAACACAAACATGGCAGTTTTTATAATATTTATTTACAAAAATAAGTTTTCACAAATATAGCTAAAACCATGAAAATGATACTAATAATGATATATAAACAGTTTTAAATATTATTCATGTAATTATTTCTAATATATTTCTGCTTGAGGAACTCTGGTCGATTAACAATAATAACGTAATTTATAAGTCTAATTGCGACTTTTTTTTAACGAAACAAACAAATTATTTGTTATTTAATTTAAATAAAATATATACCCATCAGGTGAAAAAAATCAATTATTATTCTGTAATAATATTTCTGATTGAAATAGCGGACCAAATAATAATTACTATGTCTTATTTATAAAAAACAAACAACATTTTGTTGATCACAATAACTAATCTGTAAATATAAACTTTGAACCAAAATTTGTCTAATATATATTTAACAACATTTAGATTAAAAAAAAAATTATACGTGAATTACCTGAAATTTATTTGGTATTTGTAAATATTAGATTTTTCCTGTTAAAATCAGGCTTTATATATATATATAGTTGCATGTAAATTTATCAAACAAATTATTTTTTATTTAATTTAAATAAAATATACCCAACAGGTGAAAAAAAATCAATTATTATTCTATAATAATATTTCTGATTGAAATAGCGGACCAAATATTAATTACTATGTTCTATTTATAAAAACAAACAACATTTTCTTGATCACAATAACTAATCTGTAAATATAAACTTTGAACAAAAAATGTTCTAATATATATTTAACAAAATTAAAAAAAAATTATACGTGAATTACCTGAAATTTATTTGGTATTTGTAAATATTAGATTTTTCCTGTTAAAATCAGACTTTAGATATATTGTTGCATGTCAACTACGCTTAAGTTATTTTATTTTTGATAAATAAATAATCTGTATTAATGAAAAGTCTATTATAAAAACCATCTCCCGCGCTGATGAAGGGATCTATAGTACGGCGTTGTCCTCATCGAGCATACACAGTGTCGGTGACATGTAGAACTGTTGTAGGACGTCACGGACGTCACAATCCTCTACTTCATCAAAGGAACACTTCTTGGAAGAACACTTCTAGGAAGAATCGTTCTTCAGCAAACATTTGTTGTCCAGAGTTAGAGCAAATGTGGGGGTGTCATTTATACAGATGTCTCAGAGCTCCCGGTGTTGGTCACAGAGAGAGGGCTCACGACACCACCATCTTCACAAGGAGTATCTCTTGTGAAACCGGGTGGTGTATAGCACCAGAGGTTGGAAGGAGCCTGCTGTTTCTGTAACTACGCTTCTTCAACCTCTTTCTGCAGCCGTCTCATTATGCGTTTGAGCAGCACCGATTTTCTAAAGTAATTATTAGAGTTCTTTATTTTCCGCAGTTTGTTTTTAAAAATCGTTATCACTCGATGCTGTGGTATTTGTCCTTGACGACGCTGCCATTGGCGATACAGAAACTACAAACGTAGCTGTGAGTGTTGTCAAAAGTGGCTGCCTTAAGATCAGTGGCACCTGAAACGCATTCAACTCCATCTCATCTTGGCTGTTGGTGGTCAATAAAACGGCTACTTTTAAAAAAAATTTATATTAACGTATAATTGATAAAAAGATTTTAAAAAATCAGTAAGAAAGTGGTAGTTAAAATTTCTCCTAGTATAGATATAATTAAGAACTCTAAATTTAATTGCTACACTCACAATGGTATACCACCTATCCCTATCTTGAGCTAATTATATCCAGTCTACCTCATTATATGCTATCTATTTCAATGTTATCTTCCCATCTCCGTCTAGGCCTCCCCAATGGTCAATGATATATACCTAATAATTGCATTATTTTATTTAGATACAGTAAATTGTTGTACTTTAATTCATGCCTAATAAATAGTAAATTGATTAATACTAAAATTATAGCATCAACCAGACCCTTCGCGAGCATTCAATTCCACACAAAAATTGACGTTCACCTTTACTCAATTAATAGTCTATAATGTATACGCTTCCATAGGTCCCATCTTTGACTAGGGAATATAACATTTTTTTTCGTAAGACTACATCACTCCAAGTATATATTTGATAGCTAATTTCCTGTTAAAGGCGTAAGTGGATTCATTGAGGCCTATTGTATTATTGTGCATTAATCATTTAATAAGTAACTAGTTAATTAAGATTTCCTTACACGAGATGTGTTTTATATTTATAATAGGCCTACGTATCTACAAAAAGGAACTTTAAAAGTTGGTTCAACAAAAATACGATAAAGAGATGTCGCACATCCAAGTAAAATGGTTGAACAAATAAATTTGAACAAATAAATGTGAACCAGAAGAGCCCTAAGTTATGTCTCTGCACACCAACACTAACTTCTCATTTGAATCAGCTATCTTCAGACTATATCTTAGAAGGATTTTATTTTTAATGTAGAACAAGATGGTACTATCTACAATTATTTTAACAGTAACATAAATAATAGGTCTACAACTATTTGTGAAATTAATGGAAATAAATAAGTATCGTTCATGAATATATATATATATATTTCTTGCCTGCACTTTAAATATATATATATATATATATATATATTTAAAGTGCAGGCAAGAAATTAAACAAGAATTTCGTATTTTAGTAACACATATCCCTAAATGCTTTATCTTGAAGGGAGCGTGGACCCGCATTTTAAAAACCTATGGCTAAGGGCAGTCAATTATTATAAACACTACGGAATCACCCCCCTTGGCTGTGGCCTGACGACACACACGGGTCTATTGGAGCGGTTCCTTATAGTAAGAACGGGGCGGTGTGTTTTGTGGAGGGTCCAATAGCTTGCTTGTGGTTCACGGATAGCGTCATGGTTGACTAATTGCTGCGGAGGGCGGGTTGAGGGGTTATTTACAAATAATAAGATGTGTTATTATTATTATTATTATTATTCCGTCCTACTACCACTCCCGGTTATACCCACTTACGCATCGCTAACCTAACACTTTAAACATATAGCTGCACTCGGTACCATAATATACTAGCGAATACGTATTTAAATCAAGCTCTTCTAATCTAACACATTAATCAACCAGATAATGTCGGATAAACGGTTAGCTCAAACATGGTTTATGAATAGATTAAGCACCTAGCCTTTATAGGCGGATTTTTTCAAAAAAAAAGGAGTCGTTTAGAGCAGGCGCAAATTTACCCCTAGCATATAAACAGCCAACTTAAAATTAAATAGCTGAATCAAGCCTATAATGTCCGATAGCCGATTAGACCAACATTTTGACTCAAACATGAATAATGCATTGATTAAACAAATGCTAGCTTTTAGAACAGTCACAAATTTAACCCTTGCAAATATAACTACAATTTAAAATTTAAAATCAAACACTTTTCAAGCTATGTAACAGAAGAGAATTGAAATACCTTGTGTGCATGATGATGATGATGCATTTTCCATTGTCTTGATTAATCATCCGTAACTTGTTTATTTCCCTTGAAGAAGAAGGCAGGGGGGTTGCTTGAAACCCATCCCTATATATATGAACCAAAATCCCCTAAAAAAAAAAAAATCGCACGTTAGTAACGATACAAATTATAGCGTATTGTATTTATTCTTTTTGCTCAAATCGTTAATGAATGCCTCCGTGGAAACAGTCAAATCTTGTTATGAATCATAAAAATAAAAGCATTACCGGGTACCAAGGGGTTGTTCTTTACTATACAGACCAATTTTCATAGAAAGTATCTTTTAGGGGGGCGTTACATCCGAGAAGTTTTTTCTCACAACATTAACGCAGCCTGTTTGTGCAGCAGTGGGTACACTTTGATTAACAAATACCCTCGCGACATTAGCGGTGCTCGTACAGGCTTTCTAGGACTCGCAGCAGCTACGTAAACTAGCTGTGTTTTCCACTCTCCCTCTACGCAAATGCAAGCTCACTTCTAAAAACTTTCTATATATGGTTGCAAGTAAACTACGCTTAAATTATTTTATTTTAGGTAAATAAATAGATAATGTTAATTGATAATGTAAAAGAGTTCCAGCGATACCAAGAAAATCATTTGGGATGAAATAGTTAAGCTCGTTTTGTAAAATACCAAATTTAAAAATTAATCACCAGCTAGCTATACGAGTTGTTTTCCCACAAGAACAAATATAATATTAATTGCCAAATCAAACAGCTCCCCCCCATAAAAAAACGGTTTTGTCGTACAGCTAAGATATATTTAAACTTAATTAGTAATAATAATAATATTTAGCACCGCTTCTTACTACCCGTACGGGCTATATGCTATGTGGTAGTAAAATTGTCATAATACCACCAGGTATTTAATATATTAATGTTACATTTATTGTGATACAAAAGAGGTGGAAAGAAGCGGATTTAGGCTATATATGTAAAGTAAAAGTTAAGTCATATATATACTAAGCTCATTTGGAAAATGGTTGTTATAATAATAATACTTTCTACGTATTTCAGACAATAGTGTGACTTCTAAGAGGCGAACTGAGGCCACTAATATTTAGACTGTATACATTTATTTAGAAGTGTTCGTTAAGTGGAGTTCCGGATCTCTGATAATTAGTATCCCCTTATACCTCCGCAATATATAGGACAGCCAGTGACGTAGTACGGTTCAAGGATTAAAAAATGGCGGTCACGTGTATGGCAAGTGTGAGCAGTTTACTACTCTCCTTTTCATCCAAACGCGGGTACATTAAATTCCACATCTAATATCTGCTAGCCAGTGCAAGATTCCGATCTTCAGGATTGCTAGATTCCTGAGAGTAGGCACTGTCGAGGCACAACTTTTAAATTAGCAGAGTGACATTCTTACTTAGTACAGGTGGTAGAGATTGTATCTTAAATGTGTAAAACTCTCTCTTCTCGAGTTCAGTTGCGGTCAATTCCCTCATGGAGGAAATTTAGACATTTCAACAAACCTTAACGGGAGTTGTTAACCCTAAACTTATTTTTGTTTATAAATATACTCATGAGCATATTTAAAATTGTAAAAGCGAGCCATATTGTCGGGTCCGCTTGTCCCCAAGACAAATTTGCTGAATGCTTGTAAAATAATGTATAACTAACTATCTTCTCTCTCTCGGTGTGAAGGGAGGTTTGAAACTGGTATTTGACTGTTAATAGAGTTGTGATTTAATCTATGTCGAGTGGCTAGCATCAATGGTTAATACGGCTAAGGAATCACCTGTCGGTGAGGCGTTAGCATGTATGTCCACAGAGCCAAGTGTCCAGGCTTCGATTCCCTGTATGGCTGAAAATACTGGTTTAAGAGGGAATAGGCTTTGTACTTAACTAGGATGCTACATCACTAATTTTATTATTCTGTCTCTCTCTCCCTCATTTGGTTCTCACGCATGCCCAAAGAGATAAGTTTGAATTCCTGTCGCGCGTGTGTACCGAGGCCTGTTTTCCCCCCTCATCTTCCATGTCTTGTACCCCTGCCGGGTAGTAGGACGTAGTTATAACAAAATATAGTTGCGAACATTAAATTATTTTTTATGTTATAAGTGGTTTGAAGAATAAAACGGTTGTTTTCACTTTATACGTGGGTAGACATTTACCGTCACATTGCATTGTATACTTGAATCGTTGGCCACATAGGCTAAGATGTCGCTAGACGGCCGATGACGAAGTGATCGAAGTTTGAATCAAACGGGGGTACACATTCTACCTGGTCTTAAAAAAAATCTAGCCGACAGGTAAAGAACCTTCAAAAATTGGTGGCGATGGCTGAAGTACGGCCGTTCTAACATACATCAGTTGTGCTAAATACATCGAGGTTCGAATACCGGTGTGCGCGCCATCAAAATTTTTATACTTGCATCGGTGGGCGCATGGTCTAAGACGTCACTGACGGGAGGGGGAGCGACGTTTGAGACCGTGTGTCTAAGCTTGGACCAGAGAAACTCTGGAGCAATGGACGGACGTAAACCTACTTGATTATTACTGGTTTAATTCTAGTCAATCCGTATCTGGACTTGCCGTTTAAGGGACGATGTTGGAATCAACTCCCTGTAGGGTATACAGTTGGTGGAACACCGGGTGCGTGTGACTTACTCGGCTAGTTGATTATTTTAATAAGAGAGAGCGTGGAAAGCTCGATTTCGGACCATGGGATATTGTTTTAGCCGAGAAAACACTATATTATGAATAAAACACTTATTAATTGGTCAGAAATATATTTCTCTGAAAAAATAAGATTCATTTAATATTTTCATTACAGGCATAGGTAATTACGATTGAGTTCCCGGGAAGGTCGGGGTTTTATTCCGCGACAAGTTACTCTGGAAAATTGAGATACGTTCCCTCTGGTGGTGACGAACAGGGTGTGTAAATATTTCATGGTATTTCGCTTTTTACATGCAGTTTATTAGAAACTCACTGTTCTTTTAAATTATCAATAATGCATTTGAAATAAAATAAGCGTAGCTTACTTGCGGCAGTATATAGAAAGCTCGGATTTAACAGGAAAAATCTAATATTTCGGGTAATTCTAGTTTAATTTAAATATTAGAACCGAACAGATAGTAAGACGCTGTGCTAGATATTTGGTTTTAAAAGGGGCAGTTGAGCATTGAATCTTAAACATGTCTACTTTCAAGGATTGTGCTCGTTGAAGTGTTGGTTAAGGGTAATTCTCAACCAGAGGCCCGGTGCGACTCTGTGTGTGTCTATTCTTGTCCTTTCAAGACGTCTCATCGATGTGTAGAGGATCATTACCCCCAGGAGGAACAAACACTGACGGACGGAAATGACCAGCTCTGAGGGGTGAGGGAAAATTCCAGTGTTCGCACAGTTGTAAAGTGAAAGGGAAGAATTGGCCAACAGACGCCTCGGCCTGCTATCAGTCAATGTGCTAGTGTAATTGAAAGAGGTTCACAACTCGTGTCACTGTGACCCAAGTATGCACGCATGCTGCGAACCATTTATAACATTCTACCCACCGCCAACCATGTTCTAATAAACTACAACAGCCTAAAACTACAACACCTCTATCCTACCAATTAATTAATTAACAATCATTAATAATTAATCATCAAGAACCAACATGTCAGGGTTGGGAGTTGTAGGGAGGAGGTCAGGAAGGGCAGGAGGAGGGGGGAAAGTAGGTCAGGGGCGGGGGAAGGAGGCTATTTATAACAGCCAATCAGAGAGCGAGGAGGCGTGGTCACGTGACCAGTTTCGGCCAATCAGAGTCAAGGTCAAGTTGGAGCGGTACGACATATTAGCTACTATAACATTAATACTCTCTCTCACCACCAGGAGACACTAGCATCGGGCATCCAGGAGAAAGTGATCCTCATTAAGCGGGGTGCGGTGAGGATCACTTCACGGGGTGCGGTGAGGATCAATGTTAATCCTTATGGGAGAAAGTGGCCTGGAACTCTCAATTCATCCACTACTTATGTCTAGGTTAGTAAGTAAAATGATTTTTATGAACTAGCAAAATAATTACTATAAATAAAAATCTTGATTAATTAAAATTAATAAATGTATACTTGAAGGAGCCCAATGGAAACAAATCGCCCCATCACGATAACAGACCCTGGATAAAGAGGTTAGTATTAAATAAATCCTATCAGCGTTCGTCTGGGGATTGAGAAACCATAATGTGTCGTGAGCTATCTTCAAAGCATTCGGCCTGCTCAAAGCCATGCACACTATAATCCATTCACCGTAGGAATTGACTTTTGAAAGGCTTTTTTCCCTTACCATAAATCTACTATATAGTAGGATATTGGTAGGAAAAAAGAACTTTCAGAGAGTAATTCCTACCGTGAATGGAATATAGCTACCTAAAGCAGTGCTTCCCAACGTTTCGGTGATAGAGGACCATCAAATGGACGCAACACTGAATATCATCACTGGGGGGGATTGTATGGTTTCTATTGGGAGAACAGCGTTGCCATTCTCTTTCGTTGTGTGGTCAATCTCGCCTCAAATTTAAGACAAGTTTCGCAACGATGTGTAGCTCCTTCTTACCACAGTACACCATCTCCCGACATACTTGAGAGCGAGGAGATTTGGCAATAGTTAACTGAGAGAGCAAAAATAAAACTTTTCTTCATAATACCTGCCATTCCCTCAGCAATTATATTGGGTGTATGTGCACTTGGGCACCATCGGGGCTCTGGGAGTTAGGGTTTGGGGCCAGGGTGATTTTAGAATGCTATCCCGGAAAAGCATTTGTCTTAGTGAGGTCTTCATATTTAATAGTAGACTAATAAAGAAGTAAAACAATAATTAATCGAACCGCTTCGGTCGCCGCATGGTCTAACACATCACTTTCATCTAGACCAGACTGTCGATGTTGAGAAGATCAGCGTTCGATCCCGGTCAGTTGTAAGGAGAGCGGTTTTTCCTAAATGGTTTCCCCCTCTCTCTTCCCGTAAATTCGACTACACTTCCTCTAGATTCAACCTCTCTCATCCTTAACCCATCAAGGTTACTATTAACATAAGCATATAGCACGAACGAGTAGTAAGACGCGGTGCTCCTTCCTGAACTAGGCTGCGCTAGAAGTCACATGGTTCCACGTTTTTCTCCACGCGACCCAGCGGCAACTTGAAATAGTACAAGGTCCCTTTTTTATGTTGCACATCCCTTAAGAGTGCTTTTTTTTATGAGAGCACCGAGAAGCTTTGGGACGTTTAGAAATTTCAAATTATTTATAAAGTAGTTTGATATATTATTATTAGCATCGCGTCTCACTACCCGTTCGGGTTATACGCACTTAAGCTAACGTGTTATGGTAGTGTGATGGTGAGATGAAATGGAGGAACTACAGTTTAACGTGGGATCCGAACCACGGTGGAGGCCTGGCATTCCCCACAATCACGAGTTGTGATTAATACACATCTTGTCAGAGGCGAAGGAAGTGTTTAACAATCAGATAAATTTGTACCGAGACCGTGGATTGAACCCCAGACCCTCAGCCTATAAGTCTAACACCGTAGACCTAGACAGCCAGGTCACCCGATATTTTTTAATTGTTTTCACCAAAATGTAATAGGAAATTCTGACCCATTACAAAGTTTAAATTTTAGGTTTGAAGTTAAAGTATGATAGCTTACATAAAACCATTTAAAACAATATCTCATTGTAGGTGACCTGGAGGTCTAGGGGTAAGGTGTCAGACTTCTATGCTGGCGGCCGAGGTTCAATCCTCGGTCCCGGCACAAATTTATCTGATTACCAAACCCTTCCTTCACCTCTGACAAGACATCTTGTGAATGTGGGGAATGACAGGCCTCCACCGTGGTTCAGATTCCACGTTAAACTGTAGGTCCTCCATTTCATCTCACAATCACCCTACCATTACACATTAGCGTAAGTACGTACAACCCGAACGGGTAGTAAGACGCGGTGATAATAATAATAATAATAATAATAATAATAATAATAATAATAATATCTCATTATTTTAAACGTTTCTATTGTGACCCCATCAAAACAAAACATTAGTTTATTTTATAGAAGAAGACTAGATCTAGGTTTTAACCTTTTACTTTAATCACAGAAATACAAATTTTCACGTAAAGCATAGTTGAATTTAAAAAAATGATAATTTTAAAACATATATTTAAACTTTTTTATTGGTCAGGAGACCTGCTCATTTTCGCCTACATTTAGTTGAAAACGATCTTAAAAATTATCAAAAAACAATAAAATAATATCTTAGTAATCTGCAACGCATATCAGTACTGTATCAAGTAGCAAACTTAAGGTCATTGACCAATTTAAATTTTATAGTACAATTTTAACAATTGTATAATTATAAGCTATAAATAGTGATTCAATGAATTCAATCATCAAAGTTCACAAGTTTTACGGGGTTGAACTTGCTATTTTACAATTTTCGCATTCCATTGTTAAAATAAAATAATTAATGTAGAGGGCTAAAATTTAGTATAAGTAGACATTCTTATGAGGTGTATACATTAAAATATTTATAATATGCTAAGGTAAAATAATTTTGAACATATGAGTAGTTGAAAAGTGGCAAAATGACTTTAATTATATATAGATATTGGTCTTTTTATACCCCTATAATTTGTTGTCTTATTTTGTAGAAGCCTACACAGTGGCGTTATTTAGAAATATTTTTTAACCCAACTCTGTTCGTTAATTTTATTAATGTGTCTGAATTGATCAGAGCAAATATAGATTTCAATTGCCTATATCATGAAGTTTCTTGTTTTGACTGTAATGATTTTAGAGACAACACCAACTAGCAGAACATAATATGCGCGGGTGAGGCAGAGTGTCAGATAATTCTAACATACCCAGTTCGCCTTCTTTACTTACCTAGTCAATGTTGTTGGAATGGACTGAGACACGCTACTTGCTATATTTCCCTTACCTGGTCAGTGTTGTTGGAATTAGCTGAGACACGCTACTTGCTATATTTTCCACTTTTAGTCCGTGTTGTTGGAATTGACTGAGACACGCTACTTGCTATATTTTCCTTACTTGGTCGGTGTTGTTGGAATTAGCTGAGATATGCTGCTTGTTATATTTTCCACATTTAGTCGGTGTTGTTGGAATTGACTGAGACACGCTACTTGCTATATTTTCCTTACTTGGTCGGTGTTGTTGGAATTAGCTGAGACATGTTACTTGCTATATTTTCCACATTTAGTCGGTGTTGTTGGAATTGACTGAGACACGCTACTTGCTATATTTTCCACATTTAGTCGGTGTTGTTGGAATTGACTGAGACATGCTACTTGCTATATTTTCCTTACCTGGTCAGTGTTGTTGGAATTAGCTGAGACACGCTACTTGTTATATTTTCCACATTTAGTCGGTGTTGTTGGAATTGACTGAGACATGCTACTTGCTATATTTTCCTTACCTGGTCAGTGTTGTTGGAATTAGCTGAGACACGCTACTTGCTATATTTTCCACATTTAGTCGGTGTTGTTGGAATTGACTGAGACATGCTACTTGCTATATTTTCCTTACCTGGTCGGTGTTGTTGGAATTAGCTGAGACACGCTACTTGTTATATTTTCCACATTTAGTCGGTGTTGTTGGAATTGACTGAGACATGCTACTTGCTATATTTTCCTTACCTGGTCAGTGTTGTTGGAATTAGCTGAGACACGCTACTTGCTATATTTTCCACATTTAGTCGGTGTTGTTGGAATTGACTGAGACATGCTACTTGCTATATTTTCCTTACCTGGTCGGTGTTGTTGGAATTAGCTGAGACACGCTACTTGTTATATTTTCCACATTTAGTCGGTGTTGTTGGAATTGACTGAGACATGCTACTTGCTATATTTTCCTTACCTGGTCAGTGTTGTTGGAATTAGCTGAGACACGCTACTTGCTATATTTTCCACATTTAGTCGGTGTTGTTGGAATTGACTGAGACATGCTACTTGCTATATTTTCCTTACCTGGTCGGTGTTGTTGGAATTAGCTGAGACACGCTACTTGTTATATTTTCCACATTTAGTCGGTGTTGTTGGAATTGACTGAGACATGCTACTTGCTATATTTTCCTTACCTGGTCAGTGTTGTTGGAATTAGCTGAGACACGCTACTTGCTATATTTTCCACATTTAGTCGGTGTTGTTGGAATTGACTGAGACATGCTACTTGCTATATTTTCCTTACCTGGTCAGTGTTGTTGGAATTAGCTGAGACACGCTACTTGTTATATTTTCCACATTTAGTCGGTGTTGTTGGAATTGACTGAGACATGCTACTTGCTATATTTCCCTTACCTGGTCAGTGTTGTTGGAATTAGCTGAGACACGCTACTTGCTATATTTTCCTTACCTGGTCAGTGTTGTTGGAATGGACTAAGACATGCTACTTGCTTTATTTTCCTTACCTGGTCGGTGTTGTTGGAATTGACTGAGACATGCTACTTGCTATATTTTCCTTACCTGGCCGGTGTTGTTGGAATTGACTGAGACATGTTACTTGCTATATTTCCCTTACCTGGTCAATGTTGTTGGAATTGACTGAGACACGCTACTTGCTATATTTTCCTTACCTGGTCAGTGTTGTTGGAATTAGCTGAGACATGCTACTTGCTATATTCACCTTACTTGCTCGGTGTTGTAGGAATGGACTGAGAAATTTCCAAGTGCTATCTTTTCCAAGATTCCCACCTATATTAAATTGCCCTGACAAGATGCAAAATACCAGAAAACTTAAAACAACAACAACCACTACTACTATTAGCACAACGTCTTCCTACCCTTTCGGGTTGTACGCACGTAGGCTAATGTGTAATGGTAGGGTTATTGTGAGATGAAATGGAGGACCTACAGTTTAACGTGGAATCCGAACCACGGTGGAGGCCTGGAATTCCACACATTCACAAGTTGTGATTGATGCACGTCTTGTCAGAGGTGAAGGAAGGGTTTGGCAATCAGATAAATCTGTGCCGGGACCGAGAAATGAGCCCCGAACACCCAGCACGGAAGTCTGACACCTTGCCCCAAGACTGCAAGGCCACACAAAAAAACTTAAAAATCTTAGATTCCGAATGACTTCAAGATCTATGTTACTATGAGCCTGTCTTTGTTTCAATCTATATTCTCACTAGCGCACAAATTAACGTGGACCTATATCTAAATACGCTAGTCTTAATAAATATTTAGCTTTGTCCCGAGTATAATATTCCATGCACTGTGTAGGAACAAGTTTTTCAAGGACCTGCAGGAACAACCCCACTCATCCAAAGTCTTAACTCTGTCGGTAGCTTGTCTGCCTACTGAGCTGAGTGTACCGGGTTCGAAATTGCCCAGGATATAACTTAGAGGTTCTCTACACATCGTACCCACAATTACATGAAGCGATGGGAGTTATTATAAAGTTGTGAAGCCGGTGTGAGTTTTAATCTAACTTAAGCCTAATTAAGCAAACCTTGGTGACCTTTGGGATCATTCCCCTTCCGTTTAATATACCTAAGGTACCAGCCAAGAATCGAACCCGAGACCCCTAGGATCCTAGTCATGTACATTGACCACTACACCACGTGACTGATTATCTTTACAGTGATGAATAATTATTACAGCCAGGGACTAGGTGTTGTGTCTGTTCTAGATTTAAGTTAGTTTATAAGTCATGTGCTCATATAATCCATTGGTTGGGGATGTTCTCGTTAAATAACTCAAATAGCATGAAAACAGCACTATTCAACTCGAATCTTAAGATAACTGAATCAACTCGGTACAGATTGGTTGTGAAAACAGCAGGAGGTCCTCTGGACTCGTTTATACATTGTTATCTTTCTAATTATACTATGCTAAGCTCAAGTTGTTAACGGCTTAGTAAAACACAGTGTTCACCGGAGTGGCAATGAATGTGGCCTTACTTGGCATGAAGGACAACTAAAGAATCAGGAGATGAATAACCTTCTTGAACACACAGTTAAATGAAGGACGAGTAAAGAATCAAGAGATGGATAACCTTCTTGAACACACAGTTAAATGAAGGATGAGTAAAGAATCAAGAGATGGATAACCTTCTTGAACACACAGTTAAATGAAGGATGAGTAAAGAATCAAGAGATGAATAGAATAATCTTCTTAAACACACAGTTAAATGAAGGACGAGTAAAGAATCAAGAGATGAATAGAATAATCTTCTTGAACACACAGTTAAATGAAGGAGAAGGTTCTTCTAATAATGATCCTACCATATGTATGGATGGATGTTCCCTGTAAGTTTCTATAACACCATTTACATGACAAGGGACAACAATTATGACATTTTCTTTTCGTTTTTATTGTTATTTTGTAGGTATCTAACGTGCTCTTTCTGAACCAACTGATTATGTCGACACCTTACATAGCTAGCTTAAATCAGAACAGACACAACATCCATCCCCCGGGAGCAAATTCATGAGTGAGAAAGAAGCAACACATATTTCACTCATTTTATACCTTTCAGCCGTGTTAGGAATCGAATACGGACCATTAACTCAGTAGGCAGACACGCCACCGACTGAGCTAAGGTGTCACACCATGTAGGTATTAAAATATCAAAAGTGAGAGCTACATATAACATAACTTGACGTATGATTACGCGAAAATAGATGAGAATGTCGGTGGCCTTGGGGTTAAGTGCTTGCTCGCGTCAAAACTCGAGGTGCGTGGGTGCAAACCCAGCCGGGGTCAACGTATTTTTCATGAGCGATAAAAATCCGTAAGCCTTTTCGGTCTCGCTCATAGAAATTCTCGTGTGTTGATATAATCAGTTGGTTCAGAAAGTACGCGTTAAAGATCTCAATAAAATAATGTGTATAGCAATACGCCTTTTGAATATCAGGTTGTTAGCATGATATTACTTAAATGGCTTATGAATTCGAGGGAGCTGAATTGTATCTCCTCGGAAGAGACTCTCTTCCAACACTTTACAAATAAATAGCCCAAAATGAAAATCCTGAATTGTATCTCTAAGTAGACGTCCTTAAGTTTTAATTCTTATGCTCATAAAGAATAAGTAAAGCGGAAACGTTTTAGATTGCTTTAGTTTGTCATAAGACTGCTAGATTACATAACAAGCGACAAACTTTGATTTATGCTTAGTACAGCCCAAAATAACAGAGGGCAGCATAGAATAAAATCATTGTAAGTAAAACAATTTATAGAGGATTTTTATTTTCGTATATGTTTGAAAAAGTAAAAATCATGTAAAATATGAAATGAGTTAAGGCTGTGTAAGTCTTGGAACTTTTACCAGAAAGTGAAATGTTGGCTCCAAATAATATATATATATATATATATGCCGGCTGTGTTATAGTTTTAAAAATATATAAATATTTAATTTTTTAATATCGTTTTAATTTTATCAAATTTAAATTTTAAGTATCGGATATTTTGCATTTGTCATAATGGTTCGCTATAGATGATATTGTAGAGATTATAATATGAACGCCAAAATACTTTATAAAATATTTAATATTTATTATTACATTTAAAAATTGCATCTTCATATATCTATTTGTATTTATTTCTTTTCTTTTGATCTTTAAGATTTTAAATGTATTTCAAACATGTAGTGAATCAATTCAGAACCTTTTTACCTCTACGAGGAAGTTTTTCCCACCATACCTAATTTCATTCTCATACTGTCAACAGATTTAACACGTGATTACCTCGCTTTAAAAAATCTTTACAAAAGAGGGGGCAGTATACAACCTGCATTACACACACTAAACTAAAGGTTAATCTTTCAAAATTTCTATTTCAGCTACCATGAATGATAATAAAATATTTCTTATGTCAAACTGAAGGTAACATTATGCTGAACATGCTATCGTCATCCAAATTTAAATAAAAACTCCTAGTAATTTGATAAAAATTATATAGAAATTAATAAACGTGTTTGAGCTTCAAACGGGGAAATTAGAAGGAAATTTAAAATTTGGCTGACTATATGCACAGTACAAATAGTTTACGCTTTCACCGGTATAGTCACATGTTTTTTTAAAATATTAATTAACTGAATAAACGCTTTAAAGTATTTTAAAATAAAACATTTTATTCGTTAGTATGTTAAGCTATATATTAATATCAGGCAGTAAATATGTCGGGAAATGCAAAGAGAAAATGGTTTGGTCAGAGAGAAACATAAATTGATCAAGCTCATTCACATCGGTGATCACGAAGATCAAAAGTGCGAGTATCATGTTTTCCAACGATTAGGGGATGGAGTTTGAACCCCAGCGGTTGTATATAGGTGGCTTATCATAAATTGTTTCCCATTCTCCCTTCAAACAAATAGTGTACACACTTTCAATAGATTATACTTTTTACATACTTGTCTCATTATTGTAACTGGTGGTAACATGCAAAAAAAGAGAAAACAACAACAATTTATGTCAGGAAACTCAATAAGTAGGCCAATGATTTGTAGATACACTGTGTAAATATGCGACCAATTTGAATAAGTTGTAAGATGTGAAGTTTGTAAATAATGTATACTCACTGCACTACCAAAGTAGATCCCGACATCCCGGGCTACATTTGGGAGTGTAAGTAAACTCATCCAACAACCCTGCCAGTAATTAAAAGATATAAAATGCAGGCTTATTTCTAATGTATGCAGTCGAGTTACATCCCTTGAAATTATATATTTTTATTGTAAAAAAATAAAAATACACAATTTCTATTTTTTAAATAAAATATGCATACATGAATATATTAACTTAATAAAGATATATAATATAGGTCTTTTTCTGGATAGGCTGTATAAAGTTTGTGAATTTATCTAACATGGATCGATTTGGTTCTAACCGTTTACTAGTTATGTCTTACATCTACCAAATTGTTCAAGCTATCTGCATCCTTAAAAAAAAAATTGAATACACTAGTTGTAAACAAAGAACGTATATTTCAATGGTAGGATAATTTCATTTACATAGAGCGAGAGTGCGATACAATTATTTAAGGTAACCAAACTTAGTATATATAGTCGGGATTTGAGCCCTGACCTTGCTATCGATGGTTCAGGCAAGATGAAACTGACACTTTTGTTGGCATGACCATTGTTGTGGTAAATTGAATGTTAATGTTCGTAATAGGAGGACTCATTAAACTTCCTTAAGAATGTTTAGAATAAAAAGAGGCGAATTATTTATATATCTAATATATATATATGATAAAACGTGGTGCTTATATATATATATATAAAAGCACCGCGTTTTACCACCTGTTCAGGATATATGAATATGTAGATGTAGTATTACGCTAGTGAATTAGGAAGGTTGAATTTATTTTATTTATAAAGGTATATCACCAATCTAAATCTGCTATAAAATTTTATCTAACATAATTCTAATGAGATTGACTCCATATGCAGAGGAAATAATCGGCGATCAGTGTGGATCTCAACGAAATAAATCTATAACAACCGGTCAGATTTTTACTACAAGCGTGCGAGCGACCAAACTGGCGATCGAGCGCGTGATTAGCAAATAGATCTCGATAGTTGTTGACGAGGAGGCAAAGGTTCGAATCTTGGTTCAGTGAAGTGTGGGTGGTTTTTGACAAGTGATTTATTGTTGTGGTTTTCTCAGACTCTATCCACGCTAATGACGATTCTTATTTGTAAAGGCTTACTTCTATTATAATAATGAGGTATTTTAACAATTCGGTTATATATAATTTAATTGGTAAGATCACAATGGTTTATGATATTACCAATTAAATTAGGCCGTTAGTAGCAAGTGTGCTAAACTTATCGATAGTAATAAAAAAGTCAAATAACATGTCAAATTGAAAAGTTTCCCTAGAACTCAAGAACAATACATTAATATTGCCTAGCACTCAATGGACAATACAATAATATTGCCTAGCACCTGCAAACTAGAATATATCGGATCGAACGCCCGAGACTGAAAAATATAGCCATTTCCTAAGGTAGCTCAGAAACGTTATACTTTGACAGGGATTCGAACCCTTTACCTTTGACTTTGGACGTCATTCAATAAAACCCCGAGATTGCGGCTCTAAACTCTGCTTCACTCCTTGGAAAGAACAAAGGTGATAGCTTGCCTTTTGTTCAGGAGCAAGCAACAAAGTTGAAGGGATTATGTGGGGGAAGGGAGGGGGGCTGTGTAATGTAAGGACACTCGGAAAGGGTAGTAGTATAAAGGGGGTAGGTGTCAACTGCCATAACTACAGCAGCACACCTCTGGTGAGGTGGTAATACATGGAACTACTTGGAAGAGAGATTTGCAAAATCTCGATATGTCCATCCGAATCTATTGGAAACGGAACTTTAGTGTGCTGAACTGCTAGCTCCTTACTCCTCGCCCCCCCCCCCCC
>CABFOW010001265.1:0-16247 GCA_902141385.1 Timema californicum | reverse complement strand
GTGTATATAAAAATTAGAACTAAATAAATCACTTATATTCTTGAACAAACCGTTTAAGAAAAAAAAATTCAAAACAATAAACGTTCTTGAATATAACGGTTTGTTCCCACGGCTCTGCATTTCCACATCAAATGAAAAGGATAATAAATTAGTATAATTAATGTATAAGCATAACATCAAGTGTATTAACCTGAAGCATCACATAGGGGCATTAAATATACTAAGGTCGTATCATCTTGACAATGCCAGACGATGCTACCCACTTCGGTGGCCACCTGGTCGAGGACAGGCAGATCTGGGTTTGAATTCCAGTCGGGTGAACTTATGGTGGTTTTTCCCACTCTCCCTCCACAAAAACGTGGATACACTTCCTCTACATTCAACCTTCCTAATCCCCTAATCAATTAGTAGATACGCGAATAACCAGAACAGGTAGAAAGACGCGGTGCTAAGTAAATAAAATAGACGATTTTAGCACAACAATGATAAAAGGTAGCTAATTAGATTTATCTCGAAGCTGTTGAATGTGAGAGTTTGCAGAAAACATCACTTGCCTCAAGAATAGATTAAATTAGATCTAGTATCGATTAGAACTGTCACTAAACGGTGGGTCGACTATTGATGACGCGACCGTCAGAATTAGTTTAGCACCAACATGTCTGACAGGCATGTGGAACCCTTAAACAACATTTCTGTTTGAATCCCAGTAGGATGTGCTGAAGGAGGATTCACATTTTGATAGTGTCATCCTATTTCCAGGTAAATGTTGGCGCATTTCCTTTAAAATATCCTTTATCAACTAGTGACCTTGAATTAATATACGAATAGTTTGGTCGGACATTGATACGTGACTTAGTCACAATAATAAAAAACTTAGATGCAAGTACCACAAATTAGGAATGCACTTGTCTAGTTTTGCTTACTACTATTTGTAGCATGTCACTTAGTTAAAATGACATCTATAAACTATAATCTGCACCAAATTCTAAGATAATGTAAAGGAATCCGAAGAAGAGAATTAAAATTGATATATTCTGTAATAATATCTTTGTTTTCTACTCACATTACATGGATGTTCCCGGATTCGATTACCATGGTTTCACCAACTGTTCTGCAAGTATGGCGGAGCAGAAGGCGTGAGTTTCAACGGACGTCTAACCCCTTGAACTAAACACTGAAGATAGACCTGCATATCGCTGGTCCGATGCTGCAAGCTACGGACAATATTCCCCTAGCGGACTGCCTTGGCACTTTCTTTCTCCACTGCTCAAAACCCGGCCCCTAACCCCCCTTGCATTCCCTTTTTCCTTGTTTACTTGCCCATATGGTAATCAGAAAAAGAGTATATGATGGGCGATCCCTAGGTTTACAAAATGTAGTTCATCTTTGGATATCCTCAAAGAAGTAACCTCTGCTCCAGAACCTGAAAAAGATACTGCTGACCACGATGGTTGGGATGTGGGTGTCACCACCTCGACAATCTTCTTTATTGAACCAAGTACTCATTAAATTTCCAAGTCCTTCAGACTTGTTGATATAGTCCTTAAAACAATGTTCACTTTTCTATGTCCTTCAGACTTAGTTTAATTTGTCGGAATGACAATTGTGTTTCCAAGTTCTTCAGACTTGTTTAGTTAGTCTATATGAATATGTTTTCTTAGGTGTTTACTTCAAGCTTCCTCTTCTCCATGAGTTCTTTATTTCGTTTTAAGTCCTAATGACTTCGCTATATGCCAGTGCGCCGTGAACGTCATGTTCACGTGTTCAAATTTTGTATGGCTCCGAGCAGGTTGTCTAATGCCTTTATTTGAGGACCTAGTTAGGTCAGTATCTCACAGCAATTTTGTTGCCACCCCTTTTTCTGTGTTACTATTTTGGGTGCGCAAAGTGCGGAACACGGCTAGTTTTGTATAGTGGCCCACACATATAGTATTTTCATTTGCCCCTTGTTGGCACCTCATTAGTCCAAGTATTTAAAGTTAGTGTGCACTATATTTTATGTATAATCCACGGAGTGGGTAATGGTATAAAAGTAATATTGAGTGCTCTGGCAGTACCCATTGGGACAAAACCGGCCATAGTACAATTTTGTATGGACACCTGTTTGTTAGTCATCTTACCGTTTATTATTTTGGATGTCATTCCTTTGACTAGGCAAACTAGGTAGCTTGTCCGACACGTAATTAGGTAACTCTAAAACTATAGGATTAGCCGGTTTGCTTTATATGTTGCTAACGCTCCGTGTTCTCTTTTTAGACCTTTCCGGTGGAAGTCTGGCCCTAGCCCGGCTGTCTTGCAATCCTATACCCTCTATCAACTTCACTTCCATTTGAATGTCGCCGTGTCGCCTTGGACACGTTATTTTCCCGTGCTACGGGCAGTTCCTATGTTTTTCGAGTTGTTACGCCCAAACATTAACTGTTGTAACCCCATATATCTCCATTTTTGTAACATATTCAATTCTTTTACATTTATGAAATATGTACCCCTACCTACCTGCCTAAATATATAGATAGAGATAGATATATAAGAAGCCGGTAGATATTTATGATCAATTTTATTGCAATCCTCATAGATGGGCACGGGTTAAAAGGCGTCAGTCTTTTCTAGAGAAGGTCGGGGTTTCGAATCAAATCTCGGTGTATCACAAATGCAGGCACATTTCTTCTAAACTCTACCATCCCCTTTTTTTTTATCCCATTAGTGTAAATATACAGATTGCCAAATGGATAGTAAGTCGGGGTGCTTAAAAATGCTTCAATGCATTGGCCTTAATGCTAACGAAATAGGATGAAGAGCGTGAATTTCAGGCTTCAGAACACCAGACCTGCAATGCGCCGTGAAAGATTAATAATGTTAAATTCCATTGAATTGGAACCACCATAGTTATAATTTCCTATCTTAAATTCATACCTTCCTAGAAATAAACTAATGAGAGCTAGATCATTTTGATTTAATTAATAGTAAAGATAATACCAGATTTGTAAAACTAAAATTGAAACTATTGTAAAAGGTTTTCTTTCGTTGTCTGCTCTCTTTCAGAGCTGACCCCAGACTAGCAGTCTTTTAGTAGTTCCCCCTTTCCCTAATCCATGAGTCCCAATGAGTCGAGCTCTCGGTTGATTTCGCTTAGCAGTCGTCACACTCGAAACAAATGACAAAGGAGAAATTGCGAATAGCCAAAATTTCAAAACGAAAATTATACATAAAATGGAACCTGGAAAGTGGAGGCGATTTCTTTTTTATATCGAGCTTGCTGGAGACAAATCTGAATTATTTATAATCGCAACTCGAATAGATGCTCATCGCGTTTAGTCTACTGTGCCAGATATTGGTACAGTCATGAGGTGGCGTGTTAAACCGTGTCTCATGTGCACCTACAGTAGCCCCATGGCTTCTTTGGTGCTGACTGACAGCTCACAGGTTTGAAAAGTTACCAGACCAAATTATGTACCCCGATTGCAGTTGTAAATCATAGAGGTTTGACTATGCAGTCAATGTTCATTAAAAGTATTAGTTTGGGTGCGCAACCCGTGGAAATTTAATTTTATAAACGTATTTTATTTTATTTAAATAATACAATCTATTACGTGGCGCTTAAAGCACTTCTTCCAAGAAGGCACAAGAGCCACTATAAATGACGTCAGACTGCGTGACGTAGGACCTGTAAGGTCAAGATGACAATTATTTAAAGTCTCTATAAGAAAATAAAAATAACTTCCTCTTCTCGAAAGATTGATAAGCATTTTTAAAAGGTAATTTGAGTCAGTTTCCTGTTCTAGGACATTCTACTTCCATCCAGATGTTTTTTATATTTTTATTTTATTTTTCTAGACACAAGCTTCGCGAAGCTTCCATGAGCAATGATATATACGAAGGATGGTGCAATGGAACGGCACTAGGAGCCCAGTTCTTGATGTACTAGGACTGCAACTCCTGTCCGCGATTCTTAAGCCCGTGTTATCAGCCGCCTCTCTAAATTGTTACGCTACGCGACATGATCAGTTTTCCGACCATTACAAATAGTGATTATTGAATAAATAAATAGTATCAAACTTTACAATTATGCTATTATTCAAGAACTTTTCAATTGGCGCTCGATCACGGGGCTATAAATACCAATTATATTATCAAAATACCGTACCGCTTTAATTAGTGCTCGACCACGGGGCAATTATCGGCTAATTAAACGGTAATCTCTTCAATTGGCGTCCAACTGTGGAGCCCGTAAAAGCATAACTTTTTATCTTGAACAAACCATTTAAGAAAAAAAAAATTCAAAACAATAAAGTTCTTGAATATAACCGTTTGTTCCCACGGCTCTGCATTTCCACACTAAATGAAAAGGGCCAGCCGCCTTATATTTTTTTAGCTAGTTTTGAGTAGCTTGTGGTGCACTTGAGCATGCTATTGAAGTAAGTAATGACATTGGTTCCTAGGAATAAAACAATGCCTTATTTTCTCATACACCAAAGAAATGAATAATAAATTAGCATGATTAATGTATAAGCATAACATCAAGTTTATTAAGGTGCGGCAGAAGGGAGCGCAAGTATTTTTACAGTTTTTATAGAATATAAATTGTTTGGCCAAAATAAATCAAATATTTCTCCATTAGCAACGTAAAGTTTAGTTTTCTGCACATTCTAGTATCAACAAATCTTGAATATCTGTCGAGGGTAACCTAGAATTTTGTCAAAACTTTTTAAATAAAGATAAAAAGTATTGACCAAATTATAGGACATCCTTGAAAGATATTCAAGATCTGTTGGTATTGGCATGTGCAGAAAACTAAACTCTACGTTGCTACTGGAGAAATACTTTATTTATTTTGGACAAAAAATGTAATGTTATAAAAACTGTAAAAATACTCGCGCTACCTTCTGCCGCACCTTAATCTGAAGCATCACATGGGGGCATTAAATATACTGAGGTCGTATCATCTTGACAATGCCAGAAGATGCTACACACTTCGGTGGCCACCTGGTCGAGAACAGGCAGATCTGGGTTTGAATTCCAGTCGGGTGAACTGATGGTGATTTTTCCCACTCTCCCTCCACAAAAATGTGGGTACACTTCCTCTACATTCAACCTTCCTAATTCCCTAATCAATTAGTAGATACGCGAATAACCAGAACAGGTAGAAAGACGCGGTGCTAAGTAAATAAAATAGACGATCTTAGAACAACATTGATAAAAGGTAGCTCATTAGATTTATCTCGAAGCTGTTGAATGTGAGAGCTTGCAGAAAACATCACTTGCCTCAAGAATACATGAAATTAGATCTAGTATCGTTTAGAACTGTCACTAAACGGTGGGTCGACTAGTGATGACGCGACCGTCAGAATTAGTTTAGCGCCAGCGTGTCTGACAGGCATGTGGAACCAACATTTCTGTTCGAATCCCAGTAGGATGTGCTGAAGGAGGATTCCACATTTTGATAGTGCCATCCTATTTCAAGGTAAATGTTGGCGCATTTCCTTTAAAAAATCCTTTATCAACTAGTGACCTTGAATTAATATACGAATAGTTTGGTCGGACATTGATACGTGAATTAGTCATAATAATAAAAAACTTAGATGCAAGTACCAAAAATTAGGAATACACTTGTTTAGTTTTTCTTACTACTATTTGTAGCATGTCACATTGGGCCAGTTTCATAGTCAAATTTAGTACGCCTCAAGTGCGGCGCTACACTAAGTACAAGACGACACCTACCTACACTCGAATGGAATGGGCCGTTCTCGCATAGGAAACTGGCCCATTCCATTCGAGTTTAGGTAGGTGTCGTCTTTTATTTAGTGTAGCACCACACTCGAGGCGTACTAAATTTGACTATGAAACTGGCCCTTAGTTCAAATGACATCTACAAACTATAATCTGCACCAAATTCTAAAATAATATAAAGGAATCCGAAGAAGAGAATTAAAATTGATATATTATGTAATAATATCATTTGGTCACATTACATGGATGTTCCCGGATTCGATTACCATGGTTTCACCAACTGTTCTGCAAGTATGGCGGAGTAGAAGGCGTGACAGTTTTAACGGACGCCTAACCCCTTGAACTCAACACTGAAGATAGACCTGCATATCGCTGGTCCGATGCCGCAAGCTACGGACACTACTCCCCTAGTGGACTGCCTTGGCACCTTCTTTCTCCACTGCTCCAAACCCGCCCCCTCACCCCCCTTGCATTACCTTTTTCCTTGTTTACATGCCCAATATGGTAGTCAGAAAAAGAAGATATGATGGGCGATCCCTAGGTTCACAAAATGCAGTTCATCTTTGGAGATCCTCGAAGAAGAAACATCTGCTCCAGAACCTGAAAAAGATACTGGTGATCGCGATGGTTGGGACGTGTATGTCACCGCCTCGACGCCGAGAGAATCTTCTTTATTGATTCAAGTATTCATTAAATTTCCAAGTCCTTCAGGCTTGTTGATATAATCCTTAAGACAATGTTTACTTTTCTATGTCCTTCGGACTTAGTTTAATTGGTCGGAATGACAATTGTGTTTCCAAGTCCTTCGGACTTGTTTAGTGAGTCTATATGAATATATTTTCTTAGGTGTTTACTTCAAGCTTCCTCTTCTCCGTGAGTTCTTTATTTAGTTTAAGTCCTCATGACTTCACTATACGTCATTGCGCCGTGAACGTCATGTTCACATGCTCAAATTTTGTATGACTACTAGTAGGTTGTCTATTGCCTTTATTTGAGGACCTAGCTAGGTCAGTATATCACAGCATTCTTGTTGCCACTCCATTTTCTGTGTTACTATTTTGGGTGCGCAAAGTGCGGAACACGGCTAGTTTTGTATAGTGGCCCGCACAGATAGCATTTTCATTTGCCCCTTGTTGGCACCTCATTAGTCCAAGTATTTAAAGTTAGTGTGCACTAGATTTGATGTATACCCCAGGGAGTGGGTAATGGTATAAATGTACTATTGAGTGCTCTGGCAGTACCCACTGGGAAAGGACCGGCCATAGTACTATTTTGTATGGACACCTGTTTGTTAGTCATCGACTAGTGTAACTGAACTACGGTCATCTTAACGTTTATTATTTTGGATGTCGTTCCTTTGTCTAGTCAAACTAGGTAGCTTGTCCGACACGTAATTTGGTAACTCTAAAACTATAGGATTAGCCGGTTTGCTTTATATGTTGCTAATTCTCCATGTTTTCTTTTTAGACCATTCCGGTGGAAGTCTGGCGCTAGCCCGGCTGTCTTGCAATCCTATACCCTCTATCAACTTAACTTCCATTTGACTGTTGGCGTGTCGCCTTGGACACGTTTTTTCCCGTGCTACGGGCAGTTCCTATGGTTTTGGAGTTGTTAAGCCCTACTATTAACTGTTGTAACCCGATATCACCATTTTTGTTATTTGTATAATCATCTATTTTTGTTACATATTCAATTCTTTTACACTTATGAAATATGTACCCCTACCTACCTAACTGCCTAAGTATATAGAGATAGATATATAAGAAGCCGGTAGATATTTATCATCAATTTTATTGCAATCCGCATTGATGGGCACGGGTTAAAAGGCGTCAGTCTTTTCTAGAGAAGGTTGGGGTTTCGAATCAAATCTCGGTGTAGCACAAATGCGGGCAAATTTCTTCTAAACTCTACTATCCCCTTTTCTATCCCATTAGTGTAAATATACATATTGCCAGATGGATAGTAAGTTGCGGTGCTTAAAAATGCGTCAATGCACTGGCCTTAATTTTAACAAAATAGGATGAAGAGCGTGAATTTCAGGCTTCAGAACATCAGAATGCAATGCGCTGTAAAAGGTTGTTCAATTCCATTGGATTGGAACCACCATAGTTATAATTTCCTATCTTAAATTCACACCTTCCTAGAAATAAACTAATGAGAGCTAGATCATTTTGATTTAATTAATAGTAAAGATAATACCAGATTTGTAAAACTAAAATTGAAACTATTGTAAAAGGTTTTCTTTCGTTGTCTGCTCTCTTTCAGAACTGACCCCAGACTAGCAGTCTTATAGTAGTTCCCCCTTTCCCTAATCCAAGTCCCAGTGAGTCGAGCTCTCGGTTGATTTCGTTTAGCGGTCGTCACACTCGAAACAAATGACAAAGGGGAAATTGCGAATAGCCAAAATTTCAAAACGAAAATTATTCATAAAATGGAACATTCTGGAAAGTGGGGGCGATTTCTTTTGTATGTCGAACTTGCTGGAGACAAATATGAATTATTTATAATCGAACCTCGAATAGATGTTCATCGCGTTTAGTCTACTGTGCCAGAGAATGGTACAGTCATGAGGTGGCGTGTTAAACGGTGTCTCATCTGAATGTACAGTAGCCCCCATGGCTTCTTTGGTGCTGACTGACAGATCTGAAAAGTTACCAGACCAAATTATGTATCCCTACGCCGAACCACATGATCTGAAAAAACATGTGTTTAGCAGCTGTCACTTCTGACAGTCAAAATTTAGGTATATACCTATACCAGAAGTCAACTGTAAGCTGTCAGTCAGCACCAAAGAAGACATGAGGCTACTGTAGGACTCGTTTAGTGTACAAAGGGTTGGTGCTAATATATTCCATTCACCGTAGGAATTGACTTCTGAAAGGCCTTTTTCCCTTACCATAAATCTACTATATAATAGGATATTGGTAGGAAAAAAGACCTTTCAGAGAGTAATTCCTACCGTGAATGGAATATAGCTCTTGTGTGGTTTTTAATCAACGCGTCTTACTATCATTTCAGGTTATACGCATATGCATCAATTACAATAATGAGTCAAGGTTGAGAAAGGTTGAATTTATAGGAAATGTACCCACATTTGATTGGATAACCAATTAGAATAAACCACCCTCAGTACACCCGACTGCGATTCGAGCCCCGATCTTCCTGTATTGGCAGTCTAGTCTAACACGAGGGTGACGCCTTAGACCATGCAACCACAGTAGCAAGTAACTCTTGTGGTGATGCAGGGTTGTACCAGGTGGTTAAGTGTAGCGTCCAGGGGTTTGTGTGCTATATGGTATGTTTAGGTGGCCACAAGGAAAGAACTGTTACGTGCAAAAGGGACATTTTCTACCTAATTGTAAAACTTGTACATTTTAATGCTTCTATTGTCTACTAAATAAAACTATTGTGAAATTGAAATGTTCAGCTTTCTAATTTACTTAGTTTAGCAGTATTTAAGTGACAATTAAGTTGCAATATGATATGTAAAAACATGTGTTTAGCAGCTGTCACTTCTGATAGTCAAAATTTAGGTATATACCTAAATGTTGACTGTCAGAAGTCAACTGTAAGCTGTCAGTCAGCACCAAAGAAGCCATGGGACTACTGTAATACTCATTTAGTGTACAAAGGGTTGGTTCTAATAGCTCCTGTGTGGTTTTTAATCATCGCGCCTTACTATCATTTCAGGTTATACGCATATGCATCAATTACAATAGTGAGTCAAGGTTGAGAAAGGTTGAATTTATAGGAAATGTACCCACATTTGATCGGATAACCATTTAGGATACACCACCCTCAGTACACCCGACTGCGATTCAAACCCCGATCTTCCTGTCATTGGCAGTCTATTCTAACACGAGGGTCACGCCTTAGACCATGCAACCACAGTAGCAAGTAACTCTTGTGGTGATGCAGGGTTGTACCAGTTGGTGAAGTGTAGCGTCCAGGGGTTTGTGTGCTATATGGTATGTTTAGGTGGCCACAAGGAAAGAACTGTTACGTGCAAAAGGGACAGAAGTGGTAGGATTTAAAGCCCAGTTCACACGAAAGATTTTATACGACGTTTTACATGCACCGTTCAAGACGTTGCGAGTGGACCGGAAAACTGTGCGGAGAAGATACATGGAGATGAAAAACTGAGCCCAACAGCATATTTATCGGCGAACTGCACAGACTTCTCGATGTGTTTGGATAAGGAGGCTTTCCTTCATCTTATCTAAACACGTTGCAGTATTCCCTCAATGTTGGTGCAGGAATGGTGTTCGCGGAGTTGGCAAACTTTTGTTTTCTATTTTTATTGATTTTTTGTCCAACGATGACTGATCTTCATCACTGTTCACGTGCGTATCTTACGGACACCCCTGAACTTGTGTCCTTTCAGTAGCCAAAGTCTGGACCAACTTAAACGTCGCATGCACTTAGGACGTATTTTATCAAATTCATTTACAACACGATCTATTAAAATGTCAACATGAGACACAGGAGTTGCGTATTATAATGAACTTTAAATTTCCCCAAAGATAAAAATCCGTCGGGCTCAGATTCGGTGATCTTGCAGGCCGTTCACTGGACCCCCCACGACCAATCCATATTTGAGTAAACCCTTTAATAACTAAAACTATACGTTTCTAGACCTATTAATATATATACTTTTCTTAGTGTTTGCTCGATTGAAATAAGGCCCTAAAATATTTGACACGAATTAATACACATCCTGTATAGAGACAAGACAAACTGTTAAAGTAAATATTGACCGAGAACTTGTAGAATGTAGATATTGCCCCAAAAATTGTATTCAGATATTGTGTGTTGTTAATATCCTAACCAGTTACTATAATCTTTACTTATAGCGTGTGTATTTTGTTTAATCAATACGTAGTCCCAATATCCAGAAATATCTCACATTACACGGGTGTGGGAAAACCATTAGTGTCTGAAGGTTTACTAAAGGGGAGGGGCTTGAGGCTCAACCAACACGATTCCAGGGTACCCCCACCAGGCGGGATAATGGGGCTTGCCCCAGTAAAATTGATAGGACATTGGATGACTCTAGAAACAAGTTTAGAGATTTTGTTTCCTTATAGGCAAATACAGAGGAATGGGATGTAAACAATATTTGCCATTAATTGCCTATCGTGTTAGAAATTAGTTTTTTCTTCAGAAAAATAACAAACAAATGATCATAGAACTAGAAGTAACAATTCCATCATGTAAAGTGGCTGCGTTAGCTGATAGCTTGTGATCTTAATTTTTTTTAGCACTGCATCTTACTACCCGTTCGGTTTATACGCTTGTGAGTAGTGTTCCCGATGACCTGGTACAGCCCCCTCAGGTGGAAATTGGTCACGTGACCACGCCTCCTCACTCTCTGATTGGCTGCTATAAATAGCCCCTCCTCCTGACCTCCCCCCTACAACCACCAACCCGGACATGTTGGTTCTTGATGATTAATTATTAATGATTGTTAATTAATTATTGTTAATTAATTGGTAGGATAGAGGTGTTGGAGTTTGTATTCATTGATTAGGGCGTTAGAACCTCGCGCTATGACTGTAGGGAGTAGAGTGTGATAAATGGTTCCCCCTGCCTTGAGACCCCCCACCGTGGGCCGCGCCTGACAGATTGCGAACCTTTCTCTCCAGTTGTTGGTGGCTGACTGACAGCCTCCCCTCTCTCTTCAATATGCCCATTCATTGTTGGAAATTCCCCCTCTCGGTAATGAGCCGTGAAGGTCTTTAATTGATTCGACCTCATTGAGTAAAAGAAATGTTAAATTTAAACATCTGTGCTCCTTACAGACTCATTAACATGTAGACTGCCGGTCATTCACTGCTGGTAATGAGCCACTCGTCACAGATTCAGGCACTCACCCACCAGTCGTTAATAAGCCAAGAATAGACAGCGATACACTTGCTGTCTCTGGTACTACTTCACACCAGCCCCCAAGCTCCCGGTAGTGACCCGAGCCATTTAAGGGTAGTGAGCTCCTTACACGACCTCCCGAGTTCGTTAAACGCCGACCAAATTGACCAAAATACCATTATATAATACTCAAGCTAATGAGTTCATCGAAGCCTGTCATGATTACAAAGGAAGAAATGTTCCGCTAACTGCTTGACTTCTCTCTCTCTCTCTCTCTCCCCTATCCTAGAAGCTGCGTCTCAAACATTATGGACAAAATACTTTCTCTTTGGGTAGCAACCTAAGTCACAACAACAATGTTGCCCTTTCTTTCGAATCTTTGATTCTCTAACCGACTTATTTAAGGGTTAAAAATAACATTTTATTGGCAGTTTTTTATTGACAATCAGCAATTTGTTTAATTTAAAACATTCATAACAACAACAAGCAGCAATATTATTTAAGTCTTTTGACCAATACATATAAAATACATCTACCATGTAAAAAATGAGTAGTAGCCATCTCCAAAAGGGCACAGTGAGAGGCGCTAGAGCGTATATTGACAATGTCTCCACAGTTTTTACATGGCAATCTTGTAACAAGTTAAAAGTTAACGTCATACAAATGGGTCAACACTCACCGACACCCTTGATGAACAACAACACAAACGCCGGGGCACAAGCTCTGACCTCCACTCTCCTACTGAGACAACTAACTGCACGCAGCCGACCAGCCAACTGTCTGCTCAGGACTCGATCCGCGGCCAGCTGGAAACGATGATGGTTCCACGCGGCCAGATGAAGCTATCACTTCCGCTAGTAGGATGACCTAGATTGTTCTAGGTGGTGCCAGACGCATTTATTTGCTGTTATATTTGTTCTATCGTCTTACCCCCTCGTACCCTTGCCCCGTCTCTCTGTGGATATAATAATGTATATATAGTGTTCGCGTTTTGAATAGTCCCTTATTATACCACCGACTGAGCGTGGTGGGGACGGCGACTAAAGGCCGTAATTTATTTTTACTCTAAATTGCATTTTCGGCATAATGGGGGACATCTTGTCTAAATTATTGTTCAGGACTAGTATTTAGTGGAAGTTAGGATTCTTTCCCTCTTTGTACGAGGCTTAGTTCATCACAATAGTACTGTTTGGGTTTGTTATGCATACTTTACGTGTATTTGATTTAATGTATAGTTTTTTGGACACGCTTTGGCGTACTTGGCGTGTCGGGCATACCGCCCGTCCCTTTCTTGTTTGCATTTTGAATGTTTATGGAATTGTTTAGTTCTCTATTTAAACCGGGAGCACGGGGCACTTAGGTGTTAGAGAAGAGACTCGGCCTTACGCCTTGTTCTGTTTATAGTTTTGGTTCAACGTTATGTTGTTTTGTTTTGATCTGGAGGCGCGTTGATGTATGTCTTTTATAGCCTAGATTTAGATGCATACTAAGAATTGCAAAGTTGTATCGTTGCTTGCGCTTAAAGTTATAACCACAGAAAGAACCATAGATGTACAGCCAGAAAGAAACCATAAGTTTCTATTTTTATTTTATGATATTGAAAAGTCAATTTATTCCTTTATCGCAGTAGAATCATTTAAACCTGTGTGGAGAAGCGCCTCACGCCTTATTGTTAAATTTTTGCTCTAATTATGTATCTTCTTTCTATTTTTGTCTTAAATAAAACTAACTATGTTTATTGTTGTTAAACTTCTTGTCTGGTTTTCCAACACACTTCCAAAAAATTTTATACATCGACCAGGAGAGGTTAACAATCTTACTCTTCCAACAAACTCAAGCACAATAACATTCGGTTCTCTTCCGATAGCACATCGTTATAACTTTTGTTTTTCTCAAGTTCTTTCAAGCACTTGACACGATTGTATTCCTCAGGTCTAACGCACTGCATAATACCTCCTCGTCCCAACAGACATCCTGGTGAGCAGCATTTGGAGGAGTTTGATGCTTGTGCCGAATAAGATTGGAGAGTTTACGTAGGATCCGCAGCATTTAAATGGCATGTCAGTTGGAGATGAAGCAAAAGAAATAAACACTCGCTGTACTCACAAACTCTAACGTTTTTTTTTTCATAAATGTCACCGCTAGCTCCGATGACGGCAGCAGAGCACGTCTAGTTTATTAATTCACTTTTAAACATCACACTTTGTCCTCCGAGATATATCATACAGCTTGCTTTAGATTTAAATCGCTTACGGTCCAAATAATAGATTGAATTTGGAAGGAAAACGTTACCGAAACCGCCCAGACCGAGTATGTAGTCGGCGGGCGTTTCACCTATAACTTTAACATTTGAATAGTTTTTGTAAATTGTTAAATCCTCGAGATTTACGGGTTCTTCGGACTTTACCTCCTCCAGTGGTGGTGGGCACGCAGGTGACTTTGCTGACTGGTAGACAGCCGACTCTGACGGCGGGTACGCCGATGGATCTGACGCCTGGTAGATAGATGCCTGTGACGGTGGGCACGCAGGTGACTATTGACTGGTAGACAGACGACTATGGTGGTGGGTACTCGGGTGACTCTGGGGTCGGGTACGCCTGTGACTCTGGGTGTGTGTACGCCTGTGTCTCAGGAAGCGGAGGCGGTGGCGTTGTGAAGGAAGGTGGCGGGTGGTGTGGAGCTCGGAAGGGCGACGGTGGCAGTCGGGGCAACACAGCCACAACGTCCCCCTTGCGGAAATTTTACACTGCGCACGTCATATCACATATGTACGTTTCCTCGATTCTCTCGTAGGGTAGTACTTCCATCGCTCTTATCGTGTGACAGGTAGAGTCGCAAAACTCTATGTAGCCTCGCTCCTCTACTTTGTAAATTACATGTCTATCACTCACCGCCACACTATGAACATTTTCTACCGTTACATAGGCGCGTCCCTCAATCGTCAAGAGGAGGGGCGGGAGGAGGGGCTATTTATAGCAGCCAATCAGAGAGCGAGGAGGCGTGGTCACGTGACCAATTCCCACCTATGAGGGGCTGTACCAGGTCATCCGGAACACTACTCTTGTGTACTAAAGCTAGTCAATTTAGCGATTAGGAAGGTTATATTAATAGGATGTGTCCACGCATTTACATAGGGTGGAAAACCATTTAGGGACAAAACCACCCTCAGTACACCCGACCTAGATTCGAGCCTCAATCTTCCCGTCATCTATAGTTTAGCCTACTGCAAGAGTAGCGCGTTAGACCACGCGGCCACCAAAACAGGTGTAATCTTAAGTACTCACACATAATATGTAGCTGACAATTTTCTCACGTCCATCACAGACTCTGTCTTAAAATATGAGTGAAGAATGATCCTGGGCACGGTAAGACTCCTGGATAGAGTATTTGCTTGATAAGCCAAAGGTAGCGACTTAGATTCCCGTGTACAGTTGCCATTTTGCAATCTAAGGAACCCTAATAGCAGTAAGTCAACAATAAAAGCCTAAAGTTTTAGAGCTGGTGCTACCAAGAAGGCGATCCTATCCGATGTCGTTAGAAACCGCGCGACTTCCACTTTCGACGGACTTTGTCAATGTTTACTCCCGGACGGGGGCAGGTCACAAATCGTGCCACGAAAGGGCGTCAATCCTCAAGGGAGGGGGGAGCTCTAAATTGACTCCGTTCTGCGTGAGTCATCGGAATTGATTATGGGATCGCGGTCGGGTGGGGTTTCTTTTCATTAGTGGGCTACAACAATCTTCAGCAGGAAAATGTTGTCTCATTTAATTAAAATGGACCCTACACAGACTATGTTATGGATCTATCCAAGTGAGTTTAAGGTCCTGGGTCTGCATCTAGGCATAACAAGGAAAAAACCCATCAATAGTGAAATTTTGATTTCCCCTTTCACGAAGATAAATTAACCGCCGAAAGACAAGATGTTGTTCTTGTTCTATATTTCTTATCAACAAGTCTTACTACCCGTTCAGGCTATACACATATAGATTATGCTAATGTATTAGGGATGAGAAAGGTTGAATTTATAGACAGGGTGCCCGCACTTTCGTAAAAGGAGAGTCACCCAATCAATGTCAGTCCATCATATATGCAAGAGTTACGCTTTAGAGCATTCTATCAGCGTTAAATATTCACACCAATGGGGTAATGTAAGGTGGAGGTTAGATTAAGACTACCCGTAAAAGCGTGGAAGAAGAGTGGGGAACCGTTAATGAAATAGTATACAAATAATCCCGGCCTGGATTCAAACTCCAACATCCCCAACAACTGGAAAAGGCACAACGAGACAGACACCTTTGTCTCACCAGTGGTCAAATAGTCTAAGGCACTAGTCTAAAAACATAATGAATTTCCTGTGACGGGAATATGGAGGCTCTAATCCCGGTCAGATGAAATGAGGGTAATTTTTAAAAATCTTGAATGGGTTCCCACGTAGACTCTGGTACACTTCCTCTAAATTATACCTTCCCACCATAAGTGTATAGATGCGGTTAGTCCGGACGGGTAGTAAGAATGAACACGGTTTTAGTGACACTTTGTTTATAAAACATTCCGAGTATATGAGTCACGATAGTATTCCTCCCGTCGCGTTTTACTACTTGTCCGGGCTATCCTCCTTAGTTAAAACGACGAAGAAAGAATGATAAAGGTAAAAT
>CABFOW010001264.1:126973-160372 GCA_902141385.1 Timema californicum | reverse complement strand
TTCGCCTGGCTACGGCCTTGGTGATACAATTCAGTTTTACAGGTAATATTGTAAAAATATGTATACAATCTTTAACATATTTAAATATGTAGTTATCATCAATGTTGTTTACAATCTGCCAAGACTACACTTATATTTAAAGTTGGTTATTAGCTTGTATATTGGGTTCAGAAACCACATTATATTTAAAGTTCGATAAATATAATAAATAAGGTATCTTAAAACTTGATTACATTTGTGTGAATGACAAACTTTGTGTAGTTGCCATACATTCAAACTATAATTTAGGCTATAGGCTTGTATATTACCATTTAAAAAAAAGATAGCTCACATCTGGTATATTGCTTTCATAAACAATATTTTGTTAAACTTCGATAACTATAATGAAACGGGTTAGCTAAAAACTGTATTACTTTTGCTTGAATAACATACTTTGTGTAGAAGACTTATGTTCAAATGATAATTTAGATTATAAGCTTGTAGGAAGTACGGTATCTACTAAACCCTGATTTTAGTAATAATCCCAATCTGTAAGGCTTTATTTCGTACCAGAATACTAGCATATATATAATATTTTGGTAGGATAAACGGCCATTTTGAACGTAAGTAGAAATTTCCTTCTGGAATGTCTTTTATTCTACCTAAACACATCTATAGGGTGGGTTTCTGGTACGAGATAAAACCTTACAAGCGAGCTTCCTTCAAAAATCATCGTATATATTAGGATACATCAACTTATTTAAAGAAAAAACTAACTAGTTTCGAACTTTGTTAACCTATTCAAAGCTTTTACTAACATATTTATTTAATTTAACTAATCAGTAATCACACACTGATGTATCTCATATATTCAATTAAATTAATGAACGATGTCGAAATGCCACATTGCCTTGTGTGGGTGTAAGAGAAAAAGAGATACCCGAAAATTTCATCTCTTTTACACAATGGTATGCAGATGACCGCTCGAAAAATTCAGCCACAGCTGTCCATCCAGTTATATTATAGAGATCAATGGTTTAAAATAATCAACTAGTCGATTAGATATTCGATTAACTATGAAAATAAATCGATGCATCGACATGGTTGACACAATTCTATTTACAAATCATATTACTCTTTTCTATGCCCTTCTTTATGAATACAAGTATTTACAATTTTAATTTGTGTTTTTATCTGATATTGTTTTACTGTTCATGAATTGAAAACAAAACCACACAAGTTTTTTCGTGTATTACTTTCTTATGGAATGGCAAATTGTAGAGAAATTGTATCACTTCAATTTGGTCACTATTCAAATCACATAGGTGCACATTGGTGGAATATTCAGGTAGATTTATATTCTTAAGGGTACATTACATCAAATTTGGCATAGGCCTTTGTCATTTGAAAAACTGGTGTACTACTAAAGAGTTAGGAAACCAAAGATGTAAACAGTTAACATCTTATATATCTAGAATAATCGCTCATTTGTAAATGCCTGGTTAAGATTAAAATGTGTTAAGATTAAAATGGGAAGTTGTAAATAGTTAAATATCTAGTGTATAGGCTACTACTCCAAAAATAAGTATTGACATATCTTTAATATTGGGTTGAGTCAAAATAAGCAGATTAAAATTTGTTCTTTGGATCTTGTGTTAGTCATATAATTATGCTGTATTAGTGAAATCATACTAGATGTGGATTTAAATCTGTCACATTGTAAAACCGTGCCAAACTTACTTACATGTGAGGTTATATCTTACTACTTCTCTTAAAACCTCCCAGGGTTCACCATCATCTTGATGTCAACATAATGTGAGGCTCAGTTAATGTTCAGAATAACATAATAGCATAGGCCTACGGTATTGTGTATTCAAGATTAATTCAATATGCAAGTAATTTAAACCCTGAGCAAAATACAACCTCTGACTTTTGGCTCAATATGAAAATAAATGGTTAATAAAAATGGAATTCCATCATTTAGGGATGGCTTTAGTTTCAAGTACCTACTTGGAATAGAAGCGTAGTAGGGCCACACAATAAAATGTAGGCCTAAAGAGTTGCATAATATCATCAACTGTTTCCAACCTGTGACCAGTTCTGTTTAGTAAAGTGCCTTTATTTTCCTCTTTCCTTCCACCACTTTTCCTCTAATTTCTTCCATTAATCTCCTCTCATTTGCATAGTACCACTGTATTTTAAAATCATATTTTACTATCTGTCAGTATTTTCTCATAAGCTTTGCTCAGAAAATTAAAGCTTACTAGTGTTGCTAAGTAGATGTTTATTAATTAAAAAATCATTTAGACTAATCAACAACAAACTTAGGTATATATGACAGCCTTAAATATAACAATAGGCTACCTACTAAAGAATAAACACACACAAAAAAATTCATAGTAAAATTTGATAAGTCACCTATTTGAACACATCATATTTTTGTGCCAAAATAACCAAGTTTAATCATAATGGGACATTTGGCAGGTGTGTTTTCAGGGGATGATAATTGAACTAAAGCACTAAATATTATGCTAAGGGATCCTGCTGACTGTTCTAATATATTTTTTGAAATCTTATTTTAGGAATCATCTTTTGTGTACAATTCTGACACACCCTCAGAAATAAACCATGATGTTCTGTTTCGGGAAGGTCTTACACCATCTGTAAGTATATACATTTTTAGTTGTTTACTCATCCCTTAACCATTATCTTTTACCATTATCTTTTAAAGTCACAACATTATCAATAAAAATTCATTCTAGATTAAATTTGAAATTGGAGAATTTTCTATTAACTATTAATATAATTGTTTTCACTGGTACTTAACACAAGTGAGGTTACTATCACTGATCCCACGTACTAAACAATAACTTACTATCAACCTAACTTGTTTGTTTTCAAGATTAAATTGATCCCAGCAAGAATTTGACCCAGAGTTTCTCTAAAGAAGTTACTATGCGTCCAAAGCAAATTATGCTTCAAAACTTAAGACCCATGAATCCTAACATTTTTGATTGTGAAGAGCCCTTCTGAAATTAAAATATCAGGGACTTCGCATACTTAGACTTGCTCTTTTGTCAGCAGTAATGTAAAGAGACATAATAACAAACAAGTGCCATGAGCTCAGGAACTATTAATAATGGTGTTTTTTCCCTTGAAAAAAAAATCAAGCATAGTAGAATATTTCCATTTTTATAGTCCATTAAGTTGCAATGAGATGGTTGATTTTTTTTATTTGATTTCAAAGATACCTAATATGTTTATCCGAAGTGATGACAGTTTCAAACTTAATTTGTTTTCACATTTGTATTTTTTCAGTATCTTGATTTCGATGTATTAAGCTCAGCAAATCCTCTTAAACAAACACATGTTGTAGAAAAGGCGTCAGGTGCTTTATGGCCATATCAGACAGTTCTTTGTACTCAAAATAAACATATGACCAAACATCATCTAGATGATTATGTGTTAATACTAGTTTGAAAGATCTGTAAGTTATGGGAATTCGTAAGCCCTTTAAAATAACTTGGTTGCTCCCATGTTTTGAAATGGTACTCTAATAGATTAGGGCTGCCCAACCTTTATACTCGAATATTCATTTTACCTACAAATATCGAATCTGAATTTTATGCTTAGGAAACATGGTGTTATTTTTTCAATTTTTTTTTCAATTTTGATTTGGTTTACATTATGGGGTAAATTAAGCTTCTGGGGTTTGGTTTTTGGTTATTCCCTACAGTTATGTTACCCCATTAACATAATCAATTTTTTTTTAAACTCGCACTCAAAATTTGAAACTTTTTTATTGCACTTCTTGAATCTCCAACGACCTATCCCTACTCTGAAAGATAACACCAGATTTCCATGATCTTCCACTATCGTAATTGCAAGTGACTTGTCTTCAACCCATCCTTTGATCTTTCTGCTGAACATTGTTTGACTATTTACTAGTGGTTTGTTTGAGTTAACATTTCTAATTGGTGACCTGGCGGTCTAGGGGTAAGGTGTCAGACTTCTATGTTGGCGGCCGGGGTTCAATCCCCGGTACCGGCACAGATTTATCTGATTACCAAACCCTTCCTTCACCTCTGACAAGACATCTTGTGAATGTGGGGAAGCCAGGCCTCCACCGTGGTTCGGATTCCACGTTAAACTGTAGGTCCTCCATTTCATCTCACAATCACCCTACCATTACACATTAGCGTAAGTGCGTATAACCCGAACGGGTAGTAAGACGCGGTGCTAATAATAATAATAAACATTTCTAATTGAGTATGTACTTATATTCCATTCACAGTAGGAATTACTCTCTGAAACGTCATTTATCCTACCAATATCCTACTACATAATAGATTTCTGGTAGGGGAAAAGGCCTTTCTGAAAACAATTCATACGGTGAATGGACTTTACTTGATAATCATTGCTCTGTTACTTTCTCCTTTAGGGTTATGTGACGTACACGCCCCGCTTGCTCTTGGTAGACTTGAAGGGCAGCTTGGGCCACCTGCCAGAAAAAGGAGAGTTGTATGAACAACCCTTGGCTAACCCTGAAATTGTACCCTGGCCTCGAGAGAAGGTGGAAGTTTTGACTGAACCTACAACTCTGAAGAATGAGTTCCTTCAGGATATTGACGAAGAGAATGTTATGGATCAAGACGATGGCCACACTAGTAAGACTGTTGTTCAAGATGGTAAAATCTTATATTGGAGATATACCCTGATTTTGTTAAAATAAAAGGCCTTCCAGAACAGACTTCCTACCAAAATCATGGTGTACTTTTTGTATTTGAAACAATCTTTAGACAGGATTACTTAATATGATATATGAAGCATGTACTTTTTAGGTCCATTCTAATGTTATCTTTCCATCTGCATCAAGGTCTTCGCGATGGTGTCTTCCCATTGGGTTTGCCAGTCAGTAACCTGAGCACGTTTCCAAATTCTCCCATTTGCACTACATGTCTTTGCCCACTGGAATCTGCGTGACTTGATTAGCCTAATAATGTTGTGTGATGAGTACAGGTCATGTAACTCATCACTATGTAACCTCCTCCATTAGATAACCAAGTCACATTTAAAAGTTCATAACTTATAATATAAACTTAAACAGTATAGCCTACACAGGTAACATGTTCCGTTCCCCAAATAATATTTGAAGTTATTGAAATGGTAAAAATAAATAAATTGGCCCATGAATATCACACATTTTGTACTTACCTCTTCATAATTATTAAAACTAATGGGCTTTAACAAAAACTTTGGGTGGGACAGCATTTACATTACGGTAAACTATATTAATACTGATAAAAATAATCAATGGGCCTACAAATTCTAAAATCATCCATACATAATGAAGTTATTATTTTAATGATCAGAACTTTATAAAGATCTTAAAAATTTTAATATCTTATAGTTTCTTTAAACTAATTCACAATAAAATAATGCATTAAGTTACTAAACAATCCATACTTTTTAAAAATTGACCAATAATAAATTTACTGACCAAACAATTGTTGGGACTGATACTAGCCATCATTTCACAGCTCTGAAAGTGTACAAGCTAGAAAATGTGGTGAAAGTGTGGGCTGATTATCTTCGACAACGGTTTCACCCACGAACAGTCTCCATAATCAACAAATATGAACATGCTAATGATAGCCAACCATTTAACAACTACAAGCTTGGTGCCAACTTATGGAACACTGAACAGTTTGAGGAAGATTTTACAGACTGGATTCGGAACTTAGTTGAAGAATGTGATAATATGCAGGTAAATAAACTTACTCTTTCTCTTGTGTTGTTTTATTTAATACATCTGTCATTTTAATTAGTTTATATTTACTAATATATAATTATTTCCAGTTTTGAGACCCTTAAAATAATTTTTATTTTCTTATTTTACTGTAACTTAGGACCAATTTCATAGGCAAGCTTAGTATGCTTCAAGCGTGTAACCCAAACGAGTAGTAAGACACCATGCTAAAAAAAACTGCTTCAATTGTAGCGCTATACTAAATACAAGATGACACCTAAACTCAAATGCAAAACTGTTCCATTCCTTTTGAGTTTGGGTAGGTGTTGTCATGAGCCGTACTAAGTCTGATTATGAAACAGGCCTTTAATACCTGATCGGGCTATCCATATCTAATCACACAAATAGGCTATGGACAGAGCCCTGCTTTTATGGTGAATAAAAAAGCCCAATTTCGTTTTTAAGTTTCCCAAAAGTGGTGAATAATCGGTGAATTACAAAAATCCTATTTTTACGACGAAATTATCGAATTAAGACAAAAGCGTTAAAAAAGTGGTTTTTACCAAACTTTAATGATTAAGGTGACTTTGTTGGGTTAAAACTAGACTTCCAGGACAATGTTTGAAACAAGTAAACTAAACATATTGAAGTGAAAACCAAAAATTACATTTTGTTTGGACAAAACGGTAAAAAACACTAGTCAGCAAAAAAAATGTTCTGTCAACTTATTAAAAAAGCAAGATTTAGTGGCAGCTGGTCCGGGAAAAGTATGTACAAGTCACAAAGACAAAATATTACACAAAAATCATCTTGTTACTTCACAAAAATTGTGACTATATTTTTAAATCTCAATTTAGGCTAGAAAAATACAAAATAACTACTCAACATCACCAAACTGCAACATGCAGCTGGTAACAATGCTATCCACTTTCGTTGTGGTTCTGCTGTCTGTTACTACTAAACTATACCTAGAAAAATATCGTTCTGAATCTGCATTTGAAATCGGCAGCCACAACACTTGCAAACACTTTGTTGCGAAGTCACTGAACTGTCTTCAGCCCTAGCAGCACATTCTCAATTTTTAAACTTTCGATGCCATCACTCTCTTCCATCAAAACTTTCAATTTTTATTTTTCAATATCCCAAAATATTAGCGTGAATGCCTAAAATCGCGGACATCATTTAAAATCGCGAATATCGCGCTAAAACACCGATTTCGCGAATTATCGCGACAATTCTGAGCATATATTTGCAATCAGGGTTACCTGAAATGTGAACATCTGATAGAAAAAATGCCATATCTAACATTCGCGAATTATCGCGAACTCCACAAATGCAGGGCTCTGGTTATGGATAAAGAAGGTATAATTTAGAAGAAATATACCAAAATTTGTGCGGTAGAAAAGTGCAAATTTATTTAGGGAAAATCGTAATTCAAAACTAAACTTTCCATTCATTAGCAAACTAGAATATAATAGACTAGTGTGTGTGTGTGTATATATATATATATGAGGATTATCCTGCTCCTTAGCTTAATCTTTAGTGCATCTTGTAATGTCACAGTTTTTCCAACCCTCTTATTCCAAATTAGCATATTTAAGTTAATTTAAATTTATTTTATTTCTTGTTAAAAGTAAATTTAATTTAGGTAAGACTTTAAGCTAGCAGCGAGTCACATTATTTTGCTTATCTTGGAGACAGTGTGTTTGTAGTTTGACCCTTTGTTATGGTTTAGTATTACAGTTGGTTTTTTGGGAGTTGTTTTGTTTGGAGATATTTCTTTGATTAGGTTAGCACACCAGAAGAAAAAGGGGAAAACAAGAAGGCCTGTTTCTTATCTTTAGTTGTTGGTGGGTCGTCCTACCTAAGGATGGATGTAAAATTCCATTGGAAGTGTTCCCAATTGATAACTGTCTCTTGTTGTGGTTTGGATGTGAACTGGTCTCGGTTGGGTTCCGTTTGGTGTGAGAGCACTGCCTGTTTTGAGGTATGAAGAGGGAGTCAAGTGTTGACAGGTGCTGCGTTGGGACTTTGTTGATAGGAGGCGAGAAATGGCAGGAATAGCGGCACATTGTGGTTTGATTTGTAGGGGAGAAAAAAATGAATTCTCCAAGGAAGTGTAGGAGGGGAAATCCTTGGCGGCCTGGTTCTTACTTATGTGTTTCCCTCCTCTGGTCCTGCGAGGCTTGGGTTTTGGCATCCCCTGGTGGGTCAGTCTGTGGAAACATCTATGGTAAAGGGACAGTTGGGAAAATGGCTAAACAATGCAACCCTTATGGTGAGTGAGAGGAAGTGGCCAAATGGTGCCACCCTGTTGGCGAGAGTGGAGGCCACGGCTAAATGGCACAACCTTGGCGGTGAAAGTGGAGAATGCGGCCAAGTGGTGCAATCCTAATGGTGAGTGTGAGAATGTGGTCAAGTGGTGCAACCTTGATGGCGAGACTGGAGGACACGGTCAAATGGCACAACGCTGATAGTGACAGTGGAGAATGCGGCCAAATGGTGCAACGCTGATGGTGAGAGTGGAGAATGCGGCCAAATGGTGCAACCTTGATGGTGAAACTTGACGACACGGCCAAACGACACAACCCTGGGGATGACAGTGTGAGATGGAACTCGAGATAGCTGCCAGGCAGGTGCCCCTTAGTTGGTGAAGGGGAACTAACCATCAGTTTCAGGACTTTCTTTATACTTTGCTTTGAAATTTGTTCTCCCTCTCTTTTTACATCAATTTGGCTTAAATAAAACAACATATGACTATTTCTAAGTGCTTAAGCTAAATAAATAGAATGCACTAGATTAAATTCTGATATATATATGTGTGTGTGTGTGTGTGTGTGTGTGCTGAGGGAGGGAGGGGGGGGTTAACCCTCTGAAATAATGGCAGCATTGTAACCTACCCTCAGCATTTTCCCACAAAAAGAAATGACAGACAGAGGTAAGCACGAGAGAGAGAGAGAGAGATATAATTTATTGACAAGAAAACAAGATACAACTCAATGGGGGAGTGACACTTAGGAGTTATAGAAACCCCGCAAGCCAGAAGGGCTGCGAGGCAGAAGGGACACCGCCGGGGCCTGAAGGGCCTTACAACAACAAAAGCAACAGGCGGCTCCTTAGAATTAGACACTTTCAAAATGGCGCCTTCAGAAGACAGCACAAAAACCCTAACAAATTGGTCTCCAGTTTGCTAAAAACAAATAATACAAAAAAACGGTCGATTGTCAACATGAGCGGAGAGACAACCCCTCCTCATGGTTTTCAACATTGGGCGAGTCAACAGCTCATGCCCTAAACAATGACATTGACACTATGCTACTATTCGACATTTGTCTAAAGTTTAAATACGTAAGAAAACCTAAAAGTTTCAATAGCAAACAATACGATCTCAGAGATATAAGTCCTGGACGGCCCGCGGCCCCACATTTAATTAATATATAAGGATAGACACTAGAAAATATACAAAGAACTAACCTAACTCTAACACCTAACATGGCGTCCATACAATCATGAACTTTGCCGCCGACTCGCTGTTCCACATTTCTCTAACCTTGGCAAAAACAAGGCGGCAAATATAAATAATCCTCACATTTAAGATTTCAAAATATCAGAAGAGACCAAACGTCTATAAAGAAAACCTAGCCATAAGGGCCGACGAAATGTATAGTTACAAAAGTTCTTTGGTGATTGATATAAACTGAATTTCGAAAAGTTAGAAGATTAAAGCCAAAATGGAATTTGGAACTTAGTGTCGAGCCTACAAAGGTTAGGCTGTTTACCCTCGAAAGCCTGGAGCATAATCTGTGCCTTTCCTCCGGGCTCACGCCATTATATACCTCCAGTGAAACCGTGTGCTCTCAGGGCAAGGAACAAACACAAGGGGAGGGGGGGGCGTATTCGAGAATAATCTCGATAGCCAATGGGCGAGGTATGCACATTAAAAAATAGTCCATGGGAGTTTTTTTATCTGCAATGCGGCAGAACGACGCGCGCAGACTGGTGGTCACTGTCGTCCACTTGGGAGGAGAGGTGGGGGGAGGATCCCAACCACACGCGCAGCGATGAGGTAAGAAGCCTCGGTTCAGTCGGGTGTTGATGTTGTGGTGACGAGCGTCTCCTGTGTGTATTGTAGTGGAGTCGGAACGAGTAAAGTTAGGCTGGCCTGGTGAGTGTTATCATTTCTTCCATGTTAGGTTGTAACTAGGTTACAGCATCAACTACAGTAGCCTTATGGCTTCTTTGGTGCTGACTGACAGCTCACAGCTGACTTCTGACAGTCAACATCTAGGTATATACCTACATTTTGACTGTCAGAAGTGACAGCTGCTAAACACATCTTTTTGCGGATCATATGGTTCGGCGTAGGGATACATAATTTGGTCTGGTAACTTTTCAAAGCCGTCAGCTGTGAACTGTCAGTCAGCACCAAAGAAGCCATGAGGCTACTGTATATATACAACGTGTATCTAAAACATTGCATCAAACTTTGGAAGGCTATTCCTTGGGTGAAAATAGAATAATTCACATCAGCAACCTAGGGTCGATCTTCGATATTAAGGGCGGTATACACCCCTAAAGATAAAGCTAAAAACGACTATTATGTGAAATATTATGAAAACTGATTAAGGTATTACACCAAATCTTTGTATACTACTTATTGAAACCTTGATCACTGATAAACTAAATGTACTGTTACCGTTACCCACCCCCATCATGTAAAAAAGGGGGGGGGGGGGGTTGTAACACTTTTTTCTGCAATAAAATTTGACAGAGTAATTATTACCAATTTTGACTTAAGATTACAAAACAAGAATTAAAAATTAACAAAAAAGGTGTTTTGGAGAAATTGAGTAGCTTTCTTTGTTTTTGAGATAATCACACGTTTTAGCCTAGAGACAAGTGTAAATGCCTGCCAGCTAGGCAACCAGAATCACAGTGTTACTTGCACTGCAGTCAGTTAACCATTTTTACCAGCACGTGTGACTATGTATCACATACATTTGGTAAACAAGTCTGGTTTGTGTGTAGTGATGGAGAAACTCAGATACTTTTCATTCTTCATAAGCTCCAATGTGTTGCTATTTATCACATTAGTAAGTTATGCTTACACAGTTCACACTTGGGTGGGATTTTAATCATTACACTCACTGGAGTATTTAAAGCTAAATTAAGAAATACTAATTATAGTTCTTGTATATTTTAGTTCCTAGTTTCAAAAGCATATTCATAGCAAGTGTTCAAAATGGCAGCCCCTAACGTCATTGCAATAATTGAGGTGGCGTATCAATGACTGGCGTAATCTTTCGAAAACACATGGCGTTTCTGGAACCTTATCACATGCAACACCTATCCTGGCTAACAGGTCTTCCTCGGATTCAATGGCTGTCTCGAACACCAAAGCTTTGTAAAGCCCCACAGAAAGAAGTCTAACGGATTAAGCTAAGGAGAGCGTCTTGGCCATGCAACACAGCTATACAGGCTGCCTACCTGGCAGGAATTAACACTTGTCTCTGAGTTCAAACTTGTGTGATTATCTCGGAAATGGGGAAAGCTAGACAGTTTCTCCAAGACCTTTTTTGTTAATTTTTACTTCATGTTTTGTAATCTTAAGTCAAAATTAGAAATACTTACTCTGTCATATTTTATTGCAGAAAAAAGTGTTACAACCCCTCCTTTTTTACATGATGGGGGTGGGTAATGGTAACAGCACATTTGGTTTATTAATGATCAAGGTTTCAATAAGTAGTATACAAATATTTGTTGTAATACCCTGAGCAATTTTCATACTATTTCACACAATAGTCATTTTTAGCTCTTCTTTAGGGGGTGAATACCGGCCTTAATATTTAAGATGGACCTTAGGTTGCTGATGTGAATTATTCTATTTTCACCCAAGGAATAGCCTGCCAAATTTTGATGCAACGTTTTAGATACACGTTGTATAATTATGTATAGTCTGTTCTCTGGATAGCTTTCTACTATTAATATACTATACATACAGTAACTCCTAGCGCTCTTTATGATGTGTTTCCTTTATTGTCTATATATCTGCCAAGTTCCAATGCCAATAATGTCCACCTTCTCCAATAGTCACTCGAAGCCACTCAAGGTCAACCAATTTTACAAGCAGCACACACACATCCTCTTTTGTTCCATTTTGGTGCCCTGTTTTGTTTTCGTGCTTGCCGCACGTGCACAGTGCTGTCTTCAAGGTAAATGTTATTCCACTGAATAGTGCGGGTGAACTGTTTTAGTGAATATAACTTGTTTTTTCACAATAGTTGTTATGTAAGTTACTATAACTACAATGAAACATAGTGGGACACAAACTTTTCTTCTTAATAATATCAAGAAAAAGCACAAATGTGATGAACAAAGTGTTTTCAGGTTTGAAAACTTAACCCCAACATGCTCAGCTACGTCCTCATCTAACCAAGATACTACAGTATTGAGCTTGTATCAAAGTGAGGCTAATTCTATTTCCATTCAAGCAAAGCCTTACCTGGTTTCAACTAGTTATAATTTAGATGCCGGCTGGTACATTTGTGTTAAAGTTAGTGACAACGATAAAATGTTTGTCTTGAAACAAGCTTAGACTCCAAGTGTCGTATAAATTTCCTAAAATTGGCAAACAAAATCTGTTTTTTTTTTCAAAGAAACTGGCTTCATAAATATAAGTGATTAGCATACTCAGAGCATGAAAATGGAGCTGTCTGTAAATTTTGTGTTTTATTTGGCAAAGAATTTATGTGAAAAGGTGACCATCAAACACCTGGGGCATTAGTTGTTAAAGGGTTCAATGAGTATAAAACTGCTTTGAAAAATGCACCGTTCACCAGTTAACAAACTATCATAAAAGATGTGCTACATTTGCTGGAAGTTTCATAAATATTGCAGATAGGAAGAATGCATGCATTGCTGACCAGGTAAATATGGAACGTTCTAAACAACCAGGAAAAGTTGCTATCAATTATAAATACTGTTATGGTCTGTGGGAGACGAGAAATAGCTCTGCGGGGAAAATAGAGTCTGGAGATGTCATGGTCAAAGGTCAATATCATACCATAATAATGGTAATTTTAGAGCCCTCAATAGATTTAGGGTAGAAGCTGATGACACAACTCTCAAAGAGCACCTTGAGAATTCATCAACTGTTTCAAAATACACAAGTCCTTGGATTGTAAATAATGTAAACAAAGCAAAGTGGTTCCTTTTGCTTTCAGATGAAACCAGTGATATCACCAATATAGAACAAATTAGTCTGTGTTTAAGATATGTTGATGAAGAAATTGAAAAAGTTTGAGAAGTTTTTTTTGAAGCTGTACCATTTACAGACTTGACAGGTGTAGGCCTTGCTACTACCATTTTCAAAACATTGAAACAAAATGGTGTTCACATTGAGAAATTGGTAGGCCAAGGATATGATGGGGCTGTGGCTATGAGTAGTAATATTTGTGGAATTCAAGCATGTGCCCTATGACTCTTTATGTACATTGAAGTGCACATTGTCTCAATCTTGTACTTTCTGACTCATCAAAAATCGTGCCAGTCAGAAATTGTATTGGAACATTACATTCTGTGGAAATCTTTTTCTCTAAGTCTTCACAACAAAATTCCGTGTTGAAAGACTGCATTGTCCAAGATTCACCTACTTCAAAATGAACATCTCTCCTTTCTCTGTGCGAAACTAGATGGGATAGTAAACACGACGCAGCTATGAGATTCAAATACATGTATAACTCAGTGGTTAATGCACTGGAAATCTTCACTCTTCAGGAAATCGAGAAACTTCAAATTTGGCACATTAAATTATTAGAGTTCAGGGCAGTTTATAATATGCTAATTGTAATTGGGAAAATATTCTCTTTTAAACTGCAGCTGTCAAAGGCACTTCAAAAAGTAGAGATTGATATTTATGAAGGCTTCTCTCATGTTAATACAGTTTTGGAAGGTTTAGGACTTCTGAAGAAGAATTTAAGACACTGTATGCAAAAGAAATAATACTGGTGTAAAATGTTGGTGGCACTATCACAATGCCCAGATCAACTGTGCATCAAGTTCACAGAGAGCGTCATGTCCAGAGGAATACTACAAGAGGGAAATATTTATACCATTTTTAGACAGTGTAATAACGCAATTAAAGGAACACTTCCAAAACCACAACCAGCTTCTCTCAAACATCCAAAAATAGATCCCTAAACATCTCGCAGATGGTGAAAGTGGTGAGAGTAGATTTCTATAGAGAACTTTTTCCACATCCTTACATGTTCTTCGCAGAGCAGTGTAAGTCTGAATGACAGACCAAGTACTGCAATTGAAGCATTTATGCAGCTTAGAGAAACGTTTTATCCAAATGTGAGGATACTTGTTCTAATGCTGATGACTCTTCCCATCTCTACTGCTTCACCTGAAAGGTAATTTTCGACATTAAAAATATTGAAAAGCTACCTACATTACACAATGGCACAAGATTGTCTAACCAACATTGCCCTTTTCAGTGTTTACAGATAAATCAAAGTGGACACAGATAAAGTTATCACCAAGTTTTCACTGAATCCAAAGAGGGTAGATTTCATATTGTGATGATAATAAATTTGACCTTTCTTTTAATTGATGAAAACTATAATGTTTTTTAGCCATTACTTATGTATTAAAGCTAAATATAAAATGTATATTCTGATTTGACAACACACATATGCATATATACATGTATAGGTAATGTCAAGTCATAACTTGTTAGTGTTTAGTATGTATGTTGTTTTTAAACCACTTATAAATAGTTTCTTCCAGTAAAATTTTGTTTATGATAAATATAATTCCCCTCGAAATAATTTTCACCATACACTCAAGGTATATACACAAATGTGTGTGTGGTGTGGTGTTCAAATTAAATAGTAATTTGTAAGTTTTATTAATAAATGATGTGCTTAGACACAGAAAACTCATCAAAAGTAATTTGTATTATGTGAATAATCAAGAAATAAGCCCCAAAATAATTAATGTCTTATAAATAATGTTATATAAATGTGTCCCCCCACACAGTAGCTAACTAAAAGTCATTCACAGTAGAAGATTTTTATAGTGTTATATTTGCCGCCACAATTTGGGGCATTTATAAAACAAATTTAAGGGAGGACTTTTTTTGTATTATGAAAATAATTGCAACCCAATTGTGGGGCAAATTAGTCTTGTTTGTTTTGTGGTGTTTTAATTGTTTGCCCAACTATGTAATTTTAATGTAATGATTCTATTAACTTTTCTGTAGCATTGTAGTCTTCCCACTGAGTAAAGTGTCACAACTAGGTAATTTTCAAGTAATGGTTCTAACAGGTTCAATTCTCGGTATGACCAAAAAATTGATAATTGGTGAAATGTAAGTTTCTCCTTTCACAGATATGAATTAAAGGCCAGGGAGTCTGGGGTCTGTGTTTGGTCTAGACTTAAGTTAGCTTATAAAGTTGTGTGCTAATATAATTAATCAGTCAGTTGGCAGGCCTTTTGGTATAGTGGTCAGCATACCTGGCTACTGATTTAAAGTTCCCGGGTTAGATATTTGGTGGTACCAAAGGTATTTTTCTTGAAGGGGGATTGTTCCTATGGTTGCCATGGTTTGGTTAACTAGGCTAAATTAGGTTTAAGACTTATACTGAGACTATAATATAATCATCATCATCATCATCATCTTCACATTGGGGCAAAGTAACCACACCTATATGCTGCCCCAACCCTGTATCCACCACTATCAGTAGAAAACCAGGAATGTCTCAATGATAACCCTGGGGGTATACACTTAAGGCGGGGAAAACAGACGTTTCATAAAGTGTCTGAAAAAAAAAACATGGATAAAATAAATATTTACATATTATTTCTATTATTTATGGAGAATATTTTTTGTCATAACATTAGTTAATATAACAATGAATGCTATTAATTTCAGGGTTTTCATATTCTTCTGGACGGCTATGATGGGTTTGGTGGCCTGGGAGTGGGTGCCTTGCAATATCTAAGAGACGAGTATCCAAGCAAGTCCACGCTAGTGTTTCCCACATTGCCATCAACATTTCCTGACTCGACAGCACAACAGGACAGTTGTCGTGTGCTCAACTTGATGTTTTGCCTGCAAAATGTGTCTGAACATTGCTCACTCTTTGCACCTCTTTGCTTGGGCAGCAAGGGTTGGAGGCAACCTGGTCCTCCTAGAACCTTTCCACATCTTCTTTATGATGTAAGTCACTGCAGTGGGCACCGTTCCAACCCAACAGTTTTATTCGAGCTTGTGCTTTACACAGTATTGAATTGTGGTCAAAACATATTTTATAATGTCAATGCAATTTTGAATACACTTCCTAGGCTTCCTTGGCTTACCACAGCAGCGCCATATTGGCAACAGCCCTAGATACAATCACATTGCGATATAGATGCAGGGAGAGCTCAGCTTCAGGACTCGCTGAATTGTGCGACGAACTGAGCAGGCATGGCCGCCGTGCTGCCGCAACAAGTCTGGGGCTTCCTTTTGCCATGAAACCCGATGGCTTCCTCTTGGATACATTGGAAACTTGGCAAGGGCCCTTGTGGCAAAGCCTTTCACCAAACTGTTTATTGGAAGAGGATCGCATTTGGATGCAATCTGTTGTTTTGAGAGGAATCACACCAAATAGAATGAGGAAGTAAGTGATTTAACTTTTACTCTTGATCTTTATTTTCCTTTTGTATAAATTATACAGCTCTAACATTGGATCAATAAAAATATGACAAAGTTTATAGGTCCTACTAACATAAAAGGCTCACAACTCATAAATAATTTTTTTGACTTCTCTAAATCTAAGTTTTTGATTCACTTTTGATGATAAGTTTTTATTCTGTCATATTTTCTAGAATTTAAAATAAATATAAAAACAAAGAAAATATATTTTGGTCTTCTTGTTTTGTTTTCAAAATTGTATTTTGTAGGTTGGTGTTGGTAAGTTTTGATTGTTATATTTTCAGCCCAAAGAAGGAAGAAGAATACACACTGAAGAGTAACCAAGCCTACACCTGTACAAGTATTAAAGACATGTTGAGCTTGTTCCTCTCATGTTGTTCATATGCAACTCTCTCCCATGTCACTGTTGCAAATAGTGCCTGCCGTGTTACTGCACCATTCCCTCAATTATTCTCAGATTATGTCAGCATAGACGGCTCTATAAGCGACACTAAAAGATTTGAAAACACAAGTAAGTTTGAAAGAAACACATTTTTATCATGAAGTAAAGCAATATTAATGATTACATTTTCTAATAATATTTAATTTCATAAACTTAATCCCAATATTAAGTCACTTTTAAAGCTATTATACTATTTTAAACTAAGGTAGTGTGACACATTAGTTTTCTAAATTAGGAGGGATAACCATCACACTTTCTTGAGTGATGCCGGAGTAGAAATAGTTTAAATAAAACACATAGAAACATATTTCTAAAGATGAGCTTTCACTACCACAGGAGAATGCATATTATCTACATACATAAGTATTAAATAATAAACATTGAACTTACACATTGCAGTAATTATTGGTGCACTTCAGGTCCCCTTCTTCAGCAGTAGAGAGTAAAACACTGACTGAAGCCTCTAACCATTGTTTACAGAACTAGAGTAAAACACTGATTGAACTACGGCTAGAGGTTTCAGTCAATGTCTTGCTCTCTTCTGCCGAAGATAAGGCCTGATGTTCCCCGAAAATTAATGTAAAGTGTTTTATAGTGTTTTAATTGTGAACTTTAAGGCTTACATTTTTCTGGTAAAACTGTAGACTTTGGCACTTATATACCTCTTTAAATATTTCATGAATACACCCGGATAACATCATAATTTTTCTTTGACAAATAAATAGGATCTATACAAAATCACAATTCCTTTTACAAAATGGGCAAAAATTGTAATGTACACTAAATCCTGGATTCATTAAAGGGTGCAAATCTGCTCCGGCACAAGTATATAAATGGTGCAACTTTCTGCCTAATATGTGCCTTTTTTATTTGCTCCATTTATGTATTCAGCAAACAAGAAGCAAACTAGTGACAAGAACTATGTTAACTATCTGCATCTATTTGCTCCTTATAGTGAACCCAGGCTGTGTAAGTTGAGTCTAGCCGATGCCATTCAGGTGGCAATGCGATTAGACTTTGTTGTAAGATGAAAAAGAAAACATATTTTCAATGAACATGTTGTGCGTTTTGTTAACTTGCCTGTAAACAATGGTGTGTGTCCAGTTACCAGTGTCACCTATTTTGAAAACTTGAGTATCAGATGACATACGTCAACTTATATGTATGGCCTGTTTTGTTACAAGGGATTGCACTATAAAAAGGAAGTGTGCGGTTTTATATACACCTTGTCAAGATAGATGATCAATAGTGGTTAAAACCCGCCTCAGTTGGCTAACGCGCTTGTCTTGTTGAGCTCGACTGCCCCTAACGGGGAGATCAAGGTTCGAATCTCGGTCGGGTGAACTGGTTTTTTTTTTTTCCTAAATGGTTTTCCACTCTTCCTCCACGCAAATGCAGGTTCACTTCCTCTAATTCAACCTTCCCAATTCATAATCCATTAGAGTAATTAGTACTTAAAGCGTATAACCCGAACGGGTAGTAAGACGCGGTTCTAAATATTATTATTATTATTATTGTTAAAGAATACACGAGCACGATGCTAAAAAAAATATATATATGTGTGTATATATATATATATATATAATAGTGGTCAAATGACTTAAATCTCATTAATATAAGCTAGAATTAAATAAAAGGGTATACCAGCTCATTCATTTTATTATCTACTATGTTTAATGTAGAAACAAAATTGACATCAATTGAATATATCATATTTGTTTGTAACGTTGTTTGTGATCATTGAAAGACTTGTTATTCATTTATTAGGGAGTTTATGAGGTTTGATAATTGTTTTCCTATGATCTTATTTTATTTAATACTAAAGTAAAAGAGCCAAAAATTGGAGCATACTTGATATCAAGAAATAATTATAAGTGAAGAATTTTATGTATTTTCATGCACATTTTTGCTTAGGAATTTGTGTTCTTTTTTACCTAATGTCATAAAATATTTTTATGGCTAAGTTTCATATTATATTTATTTAACTTAATGCAAGAGCCATAGAACACATCTAAAATGGATGGTTCACACAATCGACTAGAGCAGTAGTTCTCACACTAAGGTATGCGTACACCCAGGCATACGCACATGACTTTCAGGAAGTATGCGAGCATCTCTCAAGGGCAAATTGGCAAAATGACAAGCTAACCAAATATGGTAGAGAATTTTCAAGGAAACTCAGACAAATTTTCTCCTTTGATAACCTGGCATGTATTGGTTGGGGAAATTTTATTGTGGGGTATATTAAACTTTGACTCAAGGGGTACAATCTGAAAATAAGTTTGAGAACCACTAGACTAAAGTTCCAGGAATAATTTCAGGGTGTATGAAATGTATCACCAAGCTTTATCAATCATAAAGTATATTTTGATAATAGTGAGTGTCAAACAATTTAACAGATTTTAAAAGTGATATTGTGTACTCTGGTTTAGCTTACCACTAAAGCTTTTTATTTAATCACCACAACTTACTGCCTGTTCATGTTATACGCATATATGATAATTACGCTAGTGGGGTAGGAATTATGAAGGAAGTATTTTAAAGGTGATATACTCGCATTTGCCCTCAGTTGACCTGACCACGATTTTAACCCTGATATCCCCCATCATCAGCAGGCCAGTCTAATACGAGAGTTACATCTTAGAACTATTGTTTATACTTTACAAGATAGTAGGTATTTGTTTAATTTTTTTTTAATGAAGTGCTGGAACAGGTACTTTAGTTCAGCTATGTCCCCAAAATGGGTATGCCGCTCGTGAAAATTATGGAAACACTGCACTGGGGTATAGTATTGTATCTCTGAAGGTGTAATCTCTTGTTTGCAGGTGTATACTCTGTCCCTGCTATCGCTGGTCTCCACACCAGCTCCAGCGTAGGGACCATGCTGGAGAGTCTCCATTTCCAAAGCAACAGACTACAGTTTAAAAAGTTCCATCATTTCATCTCTGCTGGTTTGGAGGAAGATGAATACAAAGAGTGTCTCAACCAACTGCTGCAGCTCAGAGAATGTTATTATGAGGAGTTTGATGTGTGATACAATACATATCTTATTATTCCTGTGTAAGTATTACATTCGACTCTCTTGAGTCATCAGGAATCTTTTATCAATACAAGAATCTAAATATTGTTTGTGCATAGCTTTCAAGAGTATCCCAAAAGAGAATGTGTCCTCTTATTTAGAGAAATATTTTAAAGGCCTTCACAAACAGCCTTGCACCAAATTGACAAGAGCCACATTTCTTGCATTATTTGTTGGCGTATAATTTTTTTCAAATTAAATTAAATCAACACTAGGGCTGGCTGTACAGATGGTGTCCACCAGGGTTCATCGCATTCATATTTGAGACCTGAGGTGATGTAAAGATTGAACTGGCAATAGTGTGTAACGTGGAATCTTATGGGCTGTGCATATATTTTAACTGTGCAGCTAAAGAGTTAACACAAAATATTCTGACAAAAAAGAAAATGGGCTAAAATGGAATTGTATACTTTATTTCACTCTTTAAGGTTAGTTTCATAGTCAGAATTAGTATGCCTCAAGTGTTGTACTATACTAAATACAGTATGATATCTATCTAAACTTGATTGTAATGGGCCAATTGAATATGTGAAACTGGCCCATTACACTCTAATTTGATAAACAAATAGCATTTCAATCTTTTAAATCTTGTGATCAATTTGAAACAACATATTTAAGCCTCACTATATAACAAAGTTATACTTAGAATAGACTAACACACTATATTTTCCAAACTCTCTTTAGTTTTTTATTTAATTAGATTTTTTTAAATGAAGATTAACATTTACTTTCAGCCTTATGTATTTCATGTTTACACATTTCAATGTTATATTGTATAGGCACCATTGACACATTTATTTATATGACATATTTCAGTTATATTGTAATATCATTTTCTTCGGTAACATTTGATGATTGTTTCAAGGGCATTGTTTACAGGAGTTTCAGTCCTTTCAACTCTTCCTTCATTTCTTGTATTTGTGAAGGGGTGAGGGGAACAAGAGGGGGTCGAGGTTCTCCCACATTAATGGGAGTCAGAAGATTCATAACAGCTTTCATAGTTGCTACCCAACCACCTGGAACAAAATAAGACTGATAACAAATCAAGTTCCCAGACTACTGGACAGTTATGTAAATATACTTGTTTTAATCTGAATCATATGGATTGTTGCTAAAGCATACACTTTTTTCTGTGAAAATTTTGTGGTCTTTTGAATGCTAGAAGCAAGTTCTGTATATTATTAAAGGTACTCTTTAAAGTTACACTTTTGACCACTTATATTTTTCGTGTCATTTTGAAGATTAAAAAATTCACTTTTTTTTAAGTGTATAATTGACAACTTAAAAATTGCCCTATACTCTGCTCTGAAAAATGAAATATCTGGCTTGTAATTAAGTTGATACAAAAACAAATATATTTCATTTGTCATATTGGACCATATTTAGTTGGTTAACTTTGTTTTTAACTATACAAAATTATGTCAACAAATGAAAATGTTTAGTAAAGATTTTGGGTGAAGAAATAAGTAGTGAGATAAGTTGCATTGAAAGGAAAACCTAATATGTGCAAACTTGATGCACATATTTTGCTAGATATATTTATTAAAATATATTCATCATAAAAAATATTGCTAATTATCAAGGAAAATCTCATTTTAATAGTAAAGGCACATAGTGGAGGTAATTGGTAAAGAATGATGGGAACATATTTTAGGAACATTCAAAAAGGAATAAATAACCTAAAGCATAGACACATTAAGATGCGGTCGAAGGGAACGCAAGTATTTTTACAGATTTTAGAGAATTGAAATGTTTTGGCCAAAATAAATCAAATATTTCTACAGTAGCAACATAGAGTTTAGTTTCCTGCACATGCTAATATCAACAGATCTTGAATATCTGTTAAGGGTGTCCTGGAATTTTGTCAAAAAATTTCTCTTTATTTAAAAAGTTTGGAAAAAATTCCAAGACATCCTTAACAGATATTCAAGATTTGTGTATATTAGCATGTGCAGGAAACTATATGTTGCAACTGGAGAAATGTATGATTTATTTTTGCCAACAAAATTTAATGCTATAAAAACTGTAAAATTACTTGCTCTACCTTCTGCCGCATCTTAAGTGACTGAATAATAATATATTGTGTTTGTGTTAAATGTCATCACTGGTAGCAGTATATTATTATCCTTTCCTTTTAATTGTATTTTTATTCTTCATCATTTCCCACTCTGCCTTGAAGATTTCTAATAGAATGACCCCTAGGTCAAGGAATTAAGTGGAAACGATTGATTTTCTTCAAATGGTATCAATATAAGTTGTGAATTATATACCATTTTTATTGTCAAAGCCATATTGTTTATCCCTTATACTAGTAATTAGGTATAGTCTAATTCTAGTATTTTTAAGTGTTATTAGTGTTAAATTATTGATCAGTCAATGTCAATTATTTCACTAAACAAGTAAACAAATTGGCTGGTGAGACAATGAAATCTAAAGATGAGGCTGTTGAAAGGTCTATATTTGGCTATGTCTTGAATCGAGTTTTATGAGTTAAGAGTCGACATAACACAGATTTTATATTTGAATTCAAATGTTGAAAAACCAATATTACGATATATGTTTTCACCGTTAATAAACATACTTAAACTTCTGGGTAAGTACGGTGTTGAAATATTGACACTGAAATAATAACATTCATTCTTGAGGTGAAAAGTTACATAACACAGGTTAGAGGGTCAACGAAGTTTATTTTTTATTTTTTTATCAGATAGCCTTAATACACCCTAACAAGTTCATTATTACTGAGAATCGGTTTGAATAAAAGGCAGCTTCAGAATCGTATGTACGAGTGTGTCCACTGGGTGCTCTCAAGACTACAACAATGTTACCGAGATTGAGGGATTAACTTCTTTACTGATGAAGGTGCTCATGAAAATTAAATTATGGAGACTTACAAATTTTCTCCTATCCTTTTTTAGTGTCCTTTTAAAGCGAGACGTCTCACATTTTTTTTCCCTTTTACTTGAATACAAATATATTTTCCACAAAATGTCAGGGTTGTTTAATATAGGTGTTATATTTGGAAGAAGGTACAGGAAAGGTGGATAGAAAACATAGTGTATAAAATATTCTGAAATTGTAATTAAAATTAATTGTGTTGAATAATTTTGATCATCCTGGTGAAAATATATAATATATTTATTAGAGCTCTTTGAATACTCAAATTTCAATCTTCGATTCTAGCTTTAAATAGGTACCAGTAATGGGCTGAGCTTGCAAACCATTAATATCTATCAACTGAAAGTATACCTTAAATGCTGACAATATTGAGATTACAGATGTCCCCAAAAATGTTGTTTAGTTTGCGTTATCCAACAATTCCAGTTTTCGTAACTTTTTGTAATTTATATTTATTTTGCAAAGATTATTTTTATGAAACTGTATAAAATAGATGTAGTGTTTGTGTACCAATATCAAGGTGATATTACTACCTTAATGAAAGTGTAAGTAAAGCATATATTGAAATGTGTAATGTTTATTATGGCTGTCACTATTTTTCTCCATTTCTCCAAGCAAAGTTGAAGCTTACAGGTACTAAAATTGAAATCAAAACTGCGCACATCCCTAAGGCAAATTATGTCAAAGGTTATAGTCACCATTTCGAGTTACAGCAAAAATGGCTGCTGTTAGTTTCCTTTGTTCAGCTTTAGCTTTGACAGTGTCACCTTTCTCTACAGCTTCTAGGATATTCAAGCTGAAACTAGGGAACATGTTGAGTGTTGTCGCAATGGCAGAGTCAAAACCTAAAGTGAATGCTCCAGCTAAGACCTGAAATCAGCAATAAATACAATCACTTTTAGCAGAGTGTTTGCATTTGTATATTTTCTTTTTAGAGGGTGATTCTATCTGAACTAGGTGAATCATTAGTTTAAATTAATCTTTACCATATTAATTGCAACTGAAAATTGTGTACACAAAAACAGTTTTGTAAAAAAAAGTAAGCATAGACAAAACCAACAGTTTTCAATGTGAATGAAGTATACAAAATTAATGTATTTAGATCTTAAAAATTACCAAGTTGAATAAAATAATAGTTCATGACTAGTGTGGCCATAATTAGACTACTGCTTAGATTTTTTTTTCTGTGTAAAATCATTGTCAAATGTCTGCCTTAAATTGGTAATTTTATCTTTTAGTAAACATCTATTAAAGTGATCAGCGTTGACTACTTCGGGTGTCTAAATATATATATTTTGAATTAATCAAATATATCAACAATAAACATGAATATAACAAAATTAAAATATTATTTTAGTTTTAAAATATTCTGCTTTAAAAAATGTGCTTAATTATTTAGGTTTTCATAAGTTTACATAGCTAAAAAGATTCTTGTGAAGCTTTGAAATGAAAACTATCTAATAATATGTTAAGGTCACAAAACAAAACTCTAATATATTCCAACTAGTTTAAATTAGTTGAAAAATGACACCCGGACACAATAATCAAACCCGAGACTTTTGGCTTAGCATGCACAAGCTCTACCACTAAACTATCCAGGGTTTGTACCATGCTGAGGGTCATTATTCACTCACGGTTTAAGCCTGAGTCTGTGATGGATGTGTATAATTGTCAACAACATATGAATGATCAATAGTATTGCAAGCTTTCAGGTATCACAGCCATCTGTGACTCGAGAGAGCTGTTATATTGCCAAGTATACAATACAAGATTATAATGAAAGTGAAATTTCAATAAATATCAACACACAGGGGTGGGAGAATGGGGGTGAGGGGCATAGAGGGCATTCCCCCCCTTCCCCCTTTTCTGACATGTACTATAAATATCCCAGTGTGGCTTATATAAATTGTGGAAAATTGAAAAAAATATTTCATATTTTAATTGTTTTTATACAAACGCTAGGACAATTTGCATGAAGCCATAGCTGAATCATTGTTGTTTAAACTACGTGCTGGCGCATGTGTTGTGCAGAACGCTACAGCCAAACTTCATTGCTCCAAAATCATAATGATTAAGCATTTTATATGAAGTGATCCGCAAACTATGAAGTATATGTGTGAGAAGAGCTTCTGCTTGAGGTGAGTTTTACAATTATTACCATACATATATATTATGCTTGGTTGAATTTACATTGACCTGTAAAGTCTTTCAGATTTTATTCGTGTGTATGTTTGATCGTGTATATTCACCTACCCTATTCTGTCACTTGCTAGACAGGTTACTGTTCTTGAGACTGATTCAGCTCAGATAATTTACCTGATGTTCGTTTAGAGACAGACCATCAAAATTATCTAATGGCCACAGTGGCTTGGTCGATTGCTTCAAATAATGTGTTGTATATTCAACTACAGAACTTTCTGTCAGGCCTAGCTTTTTTTTATTGTTACATTTATCAGCACATGGGCTATTAATGGCTTAATCTAGTGGGGTAGGGATAAAGAAGGCAGTTAGGAGGAAGTGAACCAGGCCTCTTGTACTCTCTTTCAATATATGTAGGCTATTAATTTAATGAATATGTGTAATGTGAAATAATATAATTTGTAATAAAGACATATTTTAACTTTTAGTGGACAAGTGTTTATTTTCATTAAGAATGTTTCTACATGATTTGAAAAATAAATCTATCTTATTTAGACTAAAAATTTTTCAAAATATGTCTTAGTATTGCCTCGCCCCCCTCGCCGCCACTGACACACAGGATGTAAATCTTTGTAATTTCGCTTTAAATACAATCTTGTAGCCAAAGGTCTTGAGTTCGATTCTTGTGTCCAAGTGTCATTTTTCAACAAATTTAAATTGATTAAATTGTGGTCTCCTCCATACAAAACAGTGCCATAATTACAATGATTTGCAACCAATGTGTTGATATTTATTGGGATGTAGAAACTCTAGACTACTAAACACCAGTAAACACCAGTAAACACAGCAGACCAAAATTATCTTCTGTGTTTATATTTGAAATGATTGTGTTTAAGTTTGAAAATAAAAATAAAATAGTGAATTTTTTATTATTTTATTAAGAAGTAGATCCACGGTACCATAATATTCATGACAATAACAAAATTAGAAACAAATAAAAATTAAATTTGATTTAAAAATACATATACCATTTAAATTAGGTTTAGTTTCAAGTTTCAAAATAAACATTTTAACTATGTTAGTGAAATACTTTTAAAAACCTTGTATAGTAATTCAAAGAGGTTATATGAATAAAAAACAATTAATTTGAGTAAGACTTTAAACACTATGTTTCATTATAAACTATATATTTTTCTAATGACTTGTTCACTGTACGCTATGCACTACTTACCATTAGCTATGCGTTATGCAGAAATAAAAACCCATCCTAACATATTTCTCACATTTGCTCGTTTACCCCTCCTCTTACCCTCCTATATTATCGTTGACTTATTATCCATTTGAGTTATAAGCATACACTAAATTATGCGTTTGGTATAAAGATGAAGGCATAGTTTTAGAGGAAATACACCCATATTTACATGAAGGAAGAGTTGGAAACCTTTTAGGAAAAAAGCACCCCCAGTATATCTGACGGGTATTTGAACCTTGATCTCCCCATTACTGGCAATTCAGTTTAGCAGAAAAGTTATGTGTTTGGCAATGCAACCATCATTGCAGGTCTAACTTGTGCTAGACACTATCATTCCAGTGTGACTTATTTCTCTTTTTCTTATGTTTTACATTCATTCACATTTTCCACATGAATACATATTTAAATATTAGAACAGTCCAAATCTGCACTTTCCCTCTATGAGAGCAACCGTTTATTTTGTTCCAAGACTAGATTGTCGATAGCATAGGCCAATCTTTTTGCAACACACTCGATGCTTGTGGTTTAAATTAACTAGAAAGTGTATATTCAAACTCAGGTATATTTCGGTAAACAACTTGAAACAATCAATAGAGATCTTAGGCTTCAAGCTTGCAATACACTCGATCGCCTGTGATGGGGAGGTTTGAAGGTCAGATCTCGGTTGGGTTAATCCCCTCTTCAAGCTTGTGTGAATGCTATTCCTCTAAACTACACTCACCATCCTCACCCACTACATTAAGCCGTTAATAGCTATGTTGTTAAATACACTAGTTAACAAACAAAAAAAAAGTAGCATACATAACTCTAAAGCCAGGAATTTTATTTTCTGGGCACTATAGTAATTCCATTCTAAATTCTTTTGTCTTTATTAATCTTTTGAATAACTCATATTCAGCAATCACTAGACCTGCTTCAATGGTAGAATGGTTCAAGGCGTTGCTCTTGTAATAGAATAGGCTGTATTACCAAATACATGCAGATTAAGCCTCGAATCCTGCTCTAATGTACTAAGGGTAATTTTTCTTAATTTGATTCCCTTTCTCTCTTCATGCAAATGCAGGTATACTTGATCCAAATCCTACCTTCCTCATCCTTATAACATTAATGTAATTAATTGCATACAACTCAAATTAGTATTAAGATGCGATAAAAACAATATCACTAACTTGAGAGAGACCTAACCTTTGTGTTTGTGAGCACAACACTTACATGATCACAGCCCAGAAAGACGGTGGTGTCCTCTACCAAGATACAGTGGGACCCTTCCTCCAGGTTTGTGTCTGTATACTTGGCCCCAGAAAATGTCGGGATCTTCTTTGATGCAGCAGTCAAAAACTTTGGAATGCTCACTGTATAAAATATCACACTATTGTTATGTCATCAACATAACAGTTTGGTAACAACTAATGTAGTGGTATTCAACCATTTTGTTCATGTACCCTCAGATATAATTTCTCTTCAACTTTAAACCCCCAAAGTTGTTGGTGCATAATGCAAGTTGTATATATACTTAAAATTGTACGTACCCCCTAAAATGACTTCGTGTACCCCAGGTTAAATACCCCCTAAAGCTGTTAACTTAACCATATTGCTATGCTTTGTTTTTTCTTCAGCGTAGACGTTTTTAACGTTAATTATTAGGTTTCTTTAAAATTAAATATGGTTCAAACATCCATACCACACATTCAGTTACAAGGGTAAATTAATAGCTTGGGGTCTGGTTAGGTTTGCCCTATAATAGTTATGTGCCTACCACCGATAAGAATTATAATAGCTTTAAAACAAATTCTGATACAAAATTTAAATTCTTTTGTTTTCAAATCTTAAATATAATATATGATTTTTAATCAGCAAATTTCCTTCGAGATTCAAGGCATTTAAAGTTTTGAAGGGGCCATTTCTAAAATAATGACTTTTACTGCTTTACTGTTTTTTAGCATACTTGTGATTTATGGGATTCTTATATAATTATTTAGTTAAAGATGTATAATGTACAGTTAAATAAAAGCGTTATCATGTCGCCAAAAAGTATTTACTAAACAAAGCAATAAAATGGTCTCAAATATGAGCTTTATTGGTTGTTGGTAAAGGAAGATTGGTAGTTGTACCTCTAACTCCTGTATAAGGGGGGTTGTGGTAGTATAGCAACGGGGTTTTGGGTGCAGCTTCTGCGACATATGACAGGTAGTTGACCAATTCCTCTACTGTACTCGGGCTGTTGAACAGTTCAGGTAAACAGAGCAGGCCGTCTACTCCCAACTTTTCTGCATGGGCAGCCTGTATGACAAACAATTGCTAGTCACATTTTCATAGCAAGCCCATTATTTGAAAACTGTAAACTCATGTTGTTACAGTAACAAAAAAAAATTTACATTCTTAGTCTGTTGAGTTAGTAATGCAAAGAAAAATTATATACTGATCCATAAGGAAGTATTTTTAAGCTCTTAATATATGAACTTAATAATAATGATAAATCTAATAAGACCTATTTCTAGAATGTCAAATGCTAGTAACTTTCAATCAAAGTTGGTGGTTGGAAATGGGCTCACTATAAAAATTGTGGTTTAAATCTTGAATACTTTATCTAATATTTAGATTAAACTGCAATACAAATTGTGACCTCTCATGTCAGAGTAGGGAGCATTATATTTGCAACCAACCCTATTGGGAAAAATTGATTCATGTATATTTATAAAAACTTAACTTGTTTACATGATGATGAATTAAAGAGACAAGTTATTATAGTTGTTAAATACGATTATAGCCGCATCTTTAATCATATTTAAATTGAATTATTTACATGGTTGTCCTTATAGTAATTTAATGCTATTGTGTTAACTATTGGGATCGTAGAGTGAACTTATATCTGCCCTAACCATCTCTTGTACATCCTTAAGGCAGGCTCCTCCAATCTGGACCATCAAGTTCTGTTTGGTGCTCTTGACCGCTTCAGCCCACGCAGCCGTCACTGCTTTTCTCTCGGACACAGTCAACGACATGCCCTCACCGCTTGTCCCATTTACTGAACAGATAGTTGACAAAATAATTATCCCTGTACTCTTGGTTTACTTTGAAAGGTAGCAAGCTTACCTTGACAGACTGTACTAAAGGATAGATTTTAAAACAGGGCCACAATGTGATCTGTCGATATGACTCATTCTTAAGGATGAACAGAGTGTATTATGTGGCTTATTGGTGTGATAATATCACTACAACAATATATATTTAAAATGTGTAATAATCACAATAATGTATCGATATTTGACAATTAAAAGTAAATTCATAAAATGTGCTTTAAAACTTTTGATATGCTTAAACAATATTTAATGGAATGTTCACTATTATTTTAAGTCTAGTTTATTAAGAGAGTATCTGTCAAAACCTTTAAAGGTAAAATTGAGACACCTTTGTTTGCTTTTTAAAAAAAAACCTTTTTTTGTCAGTTTTTTAAACATCGATTTAATAATCAGATTAATTATTATTCAAGTACTTAAGTAATACAATATGACTAATATTATCTTTCATGTTACATTGATACTGTCCATACAACCAAATTATTGTTATCAGTAAAATCAATATAGGCATCTAATTGGTTAAAGACTGAAAATTCAGAATATTGGCACATTCATAAAATTGTGTTTTCTTGTTGGATACTTTTTAGAAGTATTTATGGCACCCATAATTTTGAGTGGGGCTACACAACAAATGTGTTCAATAATTACTATTCATTCATTTTAGAAGTTTAGCAGATCAGTTTAAAGGATCTTAGACTGTGAGTGCTTTTTGTTTGTTTTCCCCCTCCACTGACATCACAACCTTTGAAACATGATAACATTTAGAGCACACTCTAAAGACCTTGAAAACCATGATAGTAGAAAAATACATAGTTATATAATAATTTACTGACAAACACATACCCAAAACTCCTTTTATGCCAGTATCTTTCAGGAACTTGGCATACTTTGGAATTATACTCAAATTTAACTCCTGAGCACTGCAACAAACAAATTTTTGATGACAAGGTCATACAATATAAATAGCACAGTACAGTATCTACTAAAGTTTGCGTAGGGGTCAACGAAAAGTAAAGTTCTTTATCAAGGATATTGTTGAACTGTTGCATAATGATAAAAAAAAATTACAACAAATACACAGCATTCTGTGGAAGAGAGCCAACTCTAGATTGCAATGGAGGCTTGATGAGATCTAATTTTTTAAATATAACTATATTTAATTAAATGTGGATCCAATTTCACAAACATAACTAAATAATAAATATGACAACTTACCTAGTGTTTGTGAATGGAGTTAGGACAGGTGCCATCATACCACTATAATTGTACTTCTATAAAACAAACAAATATATTTCATGTTAAAATGTTCTGGAAATGCAATTAAATGGCTGATTCTGTACTTTATATAGGTTGAAGATATGCACATGCCTCCTACTAAGCTTCTGTATCAGAATGATTTAGCCTATAATGCAAATCTTTAATACATTGTCAATATATTAAAAAAAAAGTATTCATGCTCATTTCATAAAAAAATATATGACCGTTATATAGATTAGAAATGCTTCTAAACAAAGCCTATTAAAATAGTAAATTTTCATCATTTAATAGATATTAATAAAAATATGTTTATGGTCAAAAACCAATGCCAGTAAAAATGTATCTTCCCTACAGGCATACCAATACAGGTTTACTACATAGCTTCACACATTTTTTTCATTTGAATGTTTAACACAAGAGATATTAATGACTTAATGCAGCAGCATTAGCATGGAAAGAAGCTATTTAAACCAAGTCAACCTCAGTGGTCTCAAAGTAACGTGCTCGCCTCTGGGCCTGATGTTTGTGGGCTCCGTCCGCGATGAGTGCTAACTAAGATTTGATCGTTATTTGATGAGATAATTGGTAATAATAGCCCCGTGATCGAGCGCCAATTATAGTAATATTGGGTATTTGATGAGATAATTGGTATTTATAGCCCCGTGATCGAGTGCCAATTATTACAATACGGTTTAATATTGGTATTTATAGCCCTGTGATCGAGAGCCAACTAAAATGATATGAAGTTACGACCATGGCGATGCGAGTATGCCTTACTGCGTACTCACATGCTTATACGATCTGATTACTTATGATTTTTATTTTAATAAAATAAATAAGACTTTCAATGTTGCACATGATTTATTAGGATGATTTCACCTTTGGCACTGAAAATGTAATATTAGATAATAAGTTTTAGTTGATTTTTCTGTGACATTACACATTCCGTGTTTTGAGTATCGGGTGCTGTGTAGATTTATGTTACTACTTTATATATTCATACACACAAGCGGCTTATTTATGGCCTACCCCTTGCCTCTTGGAGCTCTTGTCACCAGTATCAAAACCAACTAATCGAAAGAGTCCTGGCGACAGGTGTGGTGAAGGCTAGCTTCCTATTGGGTATAGGGTGCTAGTGTCACTTGCTTTTTTTGGTAAACACTATGGAGTTGATTTTTGAAAGAAAAAAAATAAGCTTTATGGTGTAATCTATTGACATTAATTCTAAAAAGCGTGTGATTCTCTGTGGATGAAGTACTAAAAGGATATTTTACATACAATACTTTAAAGAAAAATGCGCTTCATCCATGACTTTTTTTTAATATATGAGAGGTGTCCAAATCAGTATCATTACAAAAAGAATCCTGGAAAAATTGGTAATTCTCGTGTGCTTATATAATCAGTTAGTTCAGAAAGTGCACGTTAAATACCTCAAATAAATAAATAAATGAAAATATAAATAGCCTGGCCAGTATTCAAACCCTAAACCTTAATCTCCCTATTAATGGTAACAAAGCACATGGACTTGTTGGCTGTTACTGCAGGTCTCACTCCATTAGTGGCTTATCATGCAAATTATTTCTGAAGTGTTTTGTAATTTTAATCAAATAATATGGCCATTTCTTGATTTGATAAACTACAATGTATCAACCTGTGCATTTTAATTCTCTATATTAAGAATATTGTGTCTATTTTAATAATATCTCACAATTTGGAAGAGAGCATGAAAATGTTGTCAAACTTAGTACCCACAAAATGAAATAATTCCACACTTTATATCAGATCTGATAATCTAATCTTCTTTGGAGAAAAAACTAAGTGTATATTGTTATATTGTATTGTGCCTATACAATATAAAATAATGAAGTATTTACAAATTATTAGTTATAGTTAGTAGCAAACATAAAAATAATATTAATATTTCTAGGTTAACCTGGCTTGAAAATTCTTTTGTGATGTAATTTAAAAGATAGCACAACACAAAATGGTCAAAAAGCAACTTGAGATTGCCAAGTGTCAATTAATGATAAACTTTAAACTGTAATAATATAATTAAATCATGTTAAATTGCCAATATTCAGGTACCATTATTTCCAGAAACCACTCAAGATATCACAGCCAATATTTTAGTGGTAATATTTGAGTTCCTTGTTATTATGATGAACCTAACATTTCACTTGTAGGCTCCCAAAGTCCTGGAAAATGAATTCAAACACTTAATACGCTTTTTTAAATAAGTGTACCTAAATCTGGAAAAATACATAATGGAAAAGTTAAGTTAAAGCTGGCCTTTAAAGATTTAGTGTCACCATATAAACCACAACAATATCAAGCTGTTGAAACACTCATTCATATTTTGAGTCTCGCCATGTAAGCATTCTATAAAAAGATATGTTTGATAGATATCTGTATTTAAAGACTTTATTACATTCGTTACTGCCAGAGGTAATGAATTATGATGCTTGTATTCTTTCCCAGGAATTTGGGAAACATAATATTATTCACACCAGGAGTCCATATCATAGTCCATGCTGCGCCTTGTCGTAAGTAGAAATCTTGTGGAAATATGTCACCCACAAAAATATCCTCATATTTTCAACACTGTCAACATTCCTCCTAATTGTAAAGAAAGCCATATTACTAGATTGTATCAAATCAATTTCAGCCTCAATGAGCTTTCCACGGCTTGTTAATGCCATACAATCTTCTAGATTATTCAGTAACGTACCCACGGGAGGGGCTTGAAGGAGCTCGCGCCTCCTACCATAGTTTGGGGATGCTCAGAGATCTATGCAGATCTGAAGAGAAAATAAAATGGGGGGGGG